>BLKR01005334.1:0-83106 GCA_011170035.1 Teleogryllus occipitalis
TGCAACAATATTAATCCGGATATAATATGTCTACAAGAAACCTATTTTAAATTTAATTATTCGACCAACGTATGTAATAAATAGGCATTCTAGATTTAATTTAACCGTTATATGTTATGTGTTTTCTGTCTTAATGTACATATATCTATTCGATTCCGTATCTCTGTTAAATAACTCCTAAACTAAATGTTCTAGGACCTTAAAACCTGGAAGTTTGTAGCCGAAGGCCAAAAAGTAACGTAATATAGAAGACGAGAACTTCTTGGACATTCTATTACATTTTGTTTATTCGTCGCTTCTCGATATGAACTCCACCTGCAGAGACGTGCAGAATCTGCATGTGTATGTGAAATGAAACTAATTACTTGAAATTCTAGGTGATTCAATTGAGTGGGCGTACCTCTCAGTTCGGTAATAAAGTTAAATAATATTCCAAAGAGTAGAGTTACGCTTGCCCGATCCTGAGTTTTGCATTTACAACTTTAAGTAGATTTCTCAAGAGTAAAAAGATTTTTTATACTTTGGTGACTATCAAGGAGAGCAAAAAGCTGTCAAGGAGGATTGTATAAGTACTTCAAATGTTGTTTTTTAGAAAATGTTGTGAATTGTTCCAAGAACATGTCTATAATACTGAATAAACTTTTATTAAAAATTAGTTTCACATATCGATTTCATTGTTATTTATTTTTATTTATATTCTATAAGTACATTAGAAGTTACCTTTATAAATTGTTTAAATAAATATACACGTTTTATTAAGACCTTCCTCTCTTAATATGGAAAAGGAATGATAGGAAAGGGGTTGGAATTTAACTTAAGAGAGTGGTCTCAGGGGTACGCTGGTTTGTGTATATTTATAAAACCCTATTAGAATGTTAGTTGTGTTTACCGTGTGACTTGGAGAGCTCTGATATCTTCGAAACCTGTTTGTATGTTGTACGTTGAGAAAACTTAACAATGTAATAATTAGGGTAAACACATAACCTTCAGTAATTTAAGTACAGAACAAATGGCACAAATAATAATCAAATCAAATTTACGTGATACTTGTAAGTTTTCCTCTTTTTTTTAATGTCGCTTTTCGACTACTATGGCCATGTAGTTACCACTGTCAGTAACTCTGTGGGTGACAGTATCGGTGTACAGACACAAGCTTTCCTGCCTCGGCCGGGATTCGAACCCGCGACCCTTCAACCTTAGGGACCTTGGCTATACAGGCCGGCTAAGCTTCTTTTTATTACACTAAAAATCCTACTCTTGACTTACTAATCAGTTGTTTTTGTCAGAAATGATTAACTGAAGATTGGGAACGTATTTCAGCCAATACAGATGTCTATGACTATAATAATAGACATATTAATCATAATCATTTTCACCTGGTGTCAGTATCAACATCTTGCTGCAAAAATTACAACCCATTGCCAGGCGACATTAAATACAAAAAACTGATTTATAAGTTTAAGTGCCAAGTAAAATCTTTTCTCCTTCATAACTGTTTGTGTAGAATTAGAGATTATACTGAGCAGAGTATCCAAAAGTAAAATAATATTGATTTTAACTATGACATTTAATGTATCTGTTTTTACTACTTGTTTGGCGCAGTTCTACATGTAAAAGACTAAATATGCCTGTAACAAATATTCAGCTTCTGAGGTGCAATCCTGATCACGTTTTTCGTCCAGTTTCTATGATCCTTCGATCAAATTTTCAGATGGCTCCTTGTTTATGGTTATTCAAATAATCGTTCCCCATGTTCTCTCTCGGCAGTAAATCGATTGTTTCACGTAGAGCATGCTAAAGGCCAATAGCCGTAACCTATTGCTCATTCGCCGTTGCAAATAATATTTATTGAAAGAGTGCGAATATTTTCTTATCAATTCTTACCAAAAACGCTCGTTGCTATTTGTATTCATAATTCAACTTACCATGTACATGAGTTGGGGTAGAGAGATTTCAGAGCTCGAGAAAACATACACACTTCTCCCCCTAGTCTGTCACAAAGAGTGCGTTACTCATAATAAATAAATAACGTGTTTTATGGAACGTTTGATTTTATTTGATTTATCGAAAACCAGTCAAAATACTTGTTTTCCTTCTCCAACTAATAATTAATCAATGTGATATGATAGGAAACATTATTTCATTGCTGTTCATACGCGAGTCACAGAAAACCCTATGTCTTACGCGGGAATCGGACCCGTTCCCCTGGGCTTCGTAAGCCCTCGCCAAATTTCAGAATGTTGGTCGGTCCCCATCCTCAGACCTCTGACGCGGCTGAAAGTTCTCGTGAGGATTCTAATTCCAGTTGTAAACTGGAACATTAGACTTGCCCCACACTCTAAACGCAAACCAGTCTGAGCAGCAATTGCCCGTTTTCTCTCAAATTACATGTGAGTCAGAGAAGAGTCTTAAAGCCTGGCGGCAACATCATAAGAAGTATTTCTTCCGTGGTTTTCTTTATTTGTTAGCTCTAAACGTTGACTGGTTTTGCATTGACATGATATAGAATTTTGTGTCTTTAATATTTGCAAGTGTTGCTCCTGAATACCACTGCAAGTAGAATAACGTCGTTGAATTTGCATTCTTAACTTGGTTGAAATATTGCGTTATTTTGAAACGATTAAATTCTCTTTTTTGTTAATCTAATGTTTCCTTTACTACTACCAATGCTAATAATATTGGTAAAATTATATTTTGTACCTAATGCAAAGGCTAAATCATTTCCAGAATTGTTCTTCAAAAACAAAAGCTTAAAAATAAATTTAACTTTTTTGCCTTTTCGACCATTGAAACAATTTCATACAAAACCTCTAAGTTTCAAATTGCACACCTGTGAAAAACAATAATTGGCTACCTTCTTTGCCATGAAAATAATCATGTTGGGATTAATAAGTTGTCAGCAACGCGAGATTGTCAGGCAAACTTCACTTACCTTCCAGATTCGATGCAGAGAAACGATCTCCAGAGATTTTGAATTTTATATGGATATTTTTATGTAAATGTATTAATGCAACTTGATATCTAAATACGTTTCACATCCTTATTTCCTTATATTATGAATTTATATTGTACTACAAAGAGATAAATTAATCAATTGCATTGCCGAGTTGTTCATGAAGACGCTCAGTGTTTTCGCGCAATTTTACCCAAAGTTGTTCAGTGTTTACTGTTTTTGGTTAAAACAAGATTAGAATATTAATTTGAAGATTTGAGAAGAGAAATAACAATTTTCAATTAAAATTTCTACCGTATAAATAATAACCCTACAGTATACTGTAGATTCGCTATAATGTTTGTCACCAAAAACAGAGATCTATTAATTCTCAAATTCAAAACCTTTTAACATCTCATTAAAAGGCTTGTCAAAGATATTGATTTTTGAGAAAATGAACTGAAAAAAACTATTACATCATTCCATTATGGAAGACATTCTAAATCTTCAAAAAATGATTTTTCAAAACCCTACAGCCCTTGTGGGGGCGTATGGGAGTCCTCGCTTGCGATTGACTTGTATGTGAATTCGTAAGTCCAATATTGAGCTGTATACTAAGTTTATATTTATAGCTGTATGTTTCAAATAGTGTTCTTACCATTTTATGAAGAAAATTAAATAATTATTTTGAGCAACTCATAATATTAATTAACACAGACAATACTCCACTTGACCACTTTGAGGTCTTGCATCAACTTTTGTAATATAATGCCTTCAATGTCAACCAATATGTACTTAACATTCAAATTGCCGGGTGGCAGTAAACGTCAGACTCCAACCCTTATTTCATATGATAAAACAATCAAGTTACATCAAGGAATGTCTTCTTGAGTGTCGACCAGCGAGGTCTGTCATGCAGTTTGGCGAGTGGCGAGAAATTCAAGCCAAACTGCATGACATCAGCATTTTTTTCTTCAAATAATCAAGCATTTCGTCCAAATCAAGTATACCCCTTATCCACATTTTCATCAACCTTCTTGAGACGAAGTATACATCACTTGAAAAGAACTCTTATACTATTCAACCTATTAAGCCTTCAATCTTGGAATCAAGTAGTTCGTTAGACTCTCTCTTTTCATCGGGAGAATACACTGTGCAACATAATTTTAACGATCATGTAATTTTCGGTTTTCCTAAAATACTAGTTGGCGCCTATTTCAAATTTACTTCTTGTTTTTTCAATGACGTGCAGTTTCTTTTTCTTTATTTTCTTTGAAAATCGATTATGCTCATTTTCAATTGAAAAGTAAACTTTCGGAAAGGGAAATTTCATTCGAAAGAAAATAAAATTTTGGTAAGAGTGAGCCATCCTTGACCTCATCTGACTGTTAGGTAAAAAAAGTGTTCTTTTTCATACTGTAGTGAGGTTATTCTATATGTGCTGTAATATTTTGTTCCAGCATTTTCTTTATAAATGAGTTCATTCAAGTTTTTGAATAATACAAACGTCATCTGCTATATTTGTGGCAGCTACAAAATTGTTAAGCAAAGACAGGACATTAACAGTTTGGGGAATAATGTACTAATTATGCTCATTTCGATATAATGCTTGGTGATTGAGATGAAAGCTAAGAACCAAACAAGGTAGCCCGTACGTGTGTTCAGTCTGAAAAAAATACTGTAAAACTAGTGGCGATACAGAATGGCACAGACTGGGCTAGCTTTGTGTCTTGCCCTATCCTCTTACCAGCTTCCATTTACCGCCACCTTAAGTCCTTTTTTAAACATTTCCTCGATTTTTCGGTTTCCTAATGAGAGAACCAGTATATTATTTTACAAATATTATAGAAAAAAAAATCTCGTCCTATATGGAAATTCTCGTTGAAAAATGTGGTGCCGTTTTCATGAATATGTCGCATAAAACGGTTCTGTTAATGCGAAATTTAAAACTTATTCAGTGTAAACCTGATAAACCTGTGACGCAGCATATTTCGTAGCTGGTACTGGCCTTGTACAGACGTGTCCATAAAATAAGGCGAAGATCAAAACCTTCCTAATCCACTTAACGAGAGTGTTATTTCTCTATTTATTTTCCAGTGGCTTACACGGGCATTTCTGGAGTTATAATGTTCTGCAGTAACACTTTTGCAATTATTATTGGACAATGTTTTGATTTGTGTCGATGAAATGTATTTTTTATATCCTTATGGATTGGTAGTTCTGAGATGGATTTATTTGATGTAATTTTCTTACTGTGTAAACATTCTCTGGTTGCCGGGTGATTCTCGGGTGATTCGGTATTAATTAAAATGAGTAATTAGAGGGTCGGCATTGGTCTCATTACTCCATTAATTATCCCCTTTGTTTAATTTAGAACAAAGGGCTGAATATTATTTTAAGGGCTGTTTATGCTGACTGCAATGCCATTTTTGGCAGCGGAGTACACAGTTCTCGCAGTTGTAATAGGAAACTTTGGTACTCTTACCCCTCCCCATTAAAACTCAGCTATCTTGTAGATAATATTAAATACTGAAAACCACTCTCCCCTCTTTTTCCTCTCCTCTTTCGCTCCTCTTTTCCCTGTTTCCTTTTCCATCTCTCTTTCCCTCTCTCACATTCCCTCTCTCTCTCTTTTTCTCCCTCTCTTTTACTCCTTCTCTCTCTTTCCCCCTCTCTTTTCACATCTCTCCCTCTTTCCATCCTCTATCATATTATCCTCTCTCTTCCCCATTTCTTTCTTTTTTCTCTCTTTTTTCCTGCCTCTTCTTTTCTCTTTTTCCAACTCACTTTTCCCTTCTCTCTTTGTCCCTCTTTATCTTTTCCTCACTCTCTTTTTTTCTCTGTTTCCCCCTCTTTTTCCTCTCTCTCTCTCTCTCTCATCTCACGCTCTTTTTCGCTCACTGTTTTTCCCTTTCTTTTCCTCTCTCTCTTGTTTACTTTCTCTTTAATCCATCTCTCCCTCTTTTTACTTCTCATTTCTCCTTGTCTCTCTTTACTACTTCCCTCTCTTTTCCCCTTCTCTATTTTTACCTCTCCCCTTTTCCATCTCTCTCTCTCTCTCTCTACCTTTCTTTCCCTCTCCATCTCGCACTGCTCGCTCCTCCTGGCCTCCTCGGCCACGCCCCGCGTCATACGGACACGCCTAGCAATATATACATATATATATATATATATATATATATATATATATATATATATATATATATACTAAGCGAGACCATTCAAAATACTTTGATTTAACTATAGATGTGAGTCCGTAAACTTAGGAGTTTGCAAGCTCCTAGCTTTTACGTTTAAGTTTACATCGGAATCTACCAAAGACCAATCAGAGAACAGCACGAAAAAAACAAATGCACAACAAAATCCGCGAGAAGGAAATTGAAGGTCGATTCTACATCGATTCTAGATTGTGTTTTGGTGTTATGCGTGTCTGTGGTCGAACGTGAATAGAGAAGTGAAGTAGTTTGCGAAGTTTCGGTGCGAGTTGTGAATCATAATTAAAATTTAAGCCAGTTTCCTTTTGTCCGGCAAGATGGCGAACAAGATCGTTACTTTTGATGAATTGTTGGTGATTTTAGTGCAAGAAAATCGTTGCATTTACGACAAGGGACATGCGACCTACAAGGACGTGGTGTTAAAAGAAAACACATGGGCTAAAATTTCACAGGTTTTGAACCATCCAGTTTTGGAATGCCAGGTTAGTCTCAGAACACCGAGGGAAAGACACTGCAAAGAAAAAAAGAAGAAAATGGGCTGAATAAATGGGGCCGGATCATCTAAAAAAAGGAATGGCTGTTAATGGAACAATGTGTTTTCTGGGCAATCATATTAAGCTACGAAAGACATAATAATTTTACCGCAAAGGATTGTAAAGGTGAAACTATTGTGTCAGATAGTGAAGTGGACCTCATAACTATAGAAGAGGCCAGCAACAGCAGTGATGGAGATGAGGTAATTACTTCTCTTATTACAGAGACAATTACCTCACCTCCTGTCCGCGAAAGAAGGCATCGTAGTTCATTAATAGACGATGATTCAATTCTTCTGTCGCTGCAGGCTGTTGCAGAAACAAGCAAGAAGGTTTCTGAAACACTTCAAAAAAAGTATAGACTTGAGTGGAGTGGAGCCATTTGTTCAGTTTATTTCTGAAATTTAGCATTGTTGCCTGAGGACCTAAAAGACGAAGTTATGTTGTAAATAACACAAGTAATAATAAGGGCGAAGAGGAAGGCGCGGAGCCAGGAAAATGTGTAATTCACAAACATAAAATTACAGCTTGATATAGTATTTCAAATATTTTAATCTTGATTTACTCTCAACACATAATTCAACTGACCTTCCAAGCTCCCAGCAGGTGAAATTAAATACTCAGCCAATTGCTCGCGCACTGGTGGTCGGGCCACCGCGAGGCGACGGCTGGAACAGCGAACAGTAGCCGACACACGGGCGAGTGAGACGGAGCACGGAAAGGAGGCTAATCAGATAGTTATAATTAACACCACTGTAATAGTAATCACGTATAACGGACATAGTGATTATTAAATTGGTGATATCCTGGACATGGAATTGTAATATGAACCATAGAATTATTCTCGTATCATTGCGTCCTGCGAATAAATGAACAGTAGCCTGGGTGAGCACAATAGTGATAAGGACCCACATGGTTGACCATCAATGCATGGATGTGATAAACAGTAGTTGTGTAGTGTTGGAGTGAATTGTAAGTACGGTGATGAACATTAAATATCGCCCATGCGATGCAATTGAACATAGTATTGGTGATCATTGTTTCAACTATATGTGCGATCGAAGTGAAATTATGTGAATGCGGAATGGTATCAAAGGGATGGACCGTGTGAGATCGCACTAAATCGTAAAAGAGGAGGTCACGAAGGGATAGATGGCGTTCCTGGCGTTCGTCACAGGACAACGTGGTGCGCGGGAAGATTTAGCGCAGCAGTCGGCGGAGGACGGCGGCAAGTTGGACCGGGCGTGGAACGTAAGCCTCCACTCTCTCAGCGTGGGACACGCGGTTGGTGGACACCGAGCGATGCCGGCACTGCGTTGGCCGATTCCACGGGAGAAATCACTGTATTATCGTCAGGGGATGTAATTGTGAGTAAGGAATTAACATTAGATGATTTCAAGGAATAGTGTGGACGAATAGTGGACTGTGTGTGGTTGAGGAGGGTATCAAGGGGAATTGTAAGAAAACTAATACATTGCTTATTAAAGGATAATGGAAAGTAGATATTAGGTTAATTCTCTTAACATTTTTTGTTCATGTAATTGTTCATGGGTGTAGCTATTAAGTGTTAAAATGTGAATTGTTATATTATCAATCAAGGAAAATGTATGATTAGTGTGGCGGATTCAGTGCTGTGAATATAATTATTTGCCACAAAGATCACGACCCTCAGGACAATTGTGAAGTAGGTAATGCTCACATAGGATGAACATCACTTTCCAATAAGGTTTGAATAATCTGTAGATGAAGGAAAATTAATATCATACATGTAATTACGATAATGATCAAGACATGAATAAAATAATTGTTTTATTGTGACTGAATTCAAAAATTAATTCCAGCTATAAATGATTTTATCAAAGTGGTTTCCCCCACAAATGATCCCTAGTCTTATACATGTATTTTATATATCCCAAAAAGATAAATTATGTGTGATTGTAGATTACCAACTATCATAAAATTCTCCAAATTAGGAATAACAGGTAAGTGTCACAATATATTTCACGGAACACCCCGTCATAATTCCCGCAGCGCGTCGGGCATTTGAAACTTTTCCGACCAGGCGTCATTATCCCTAAGTGAGCGTGGGTGTTACCTCCGACGTCCGACAGTTTACGGTCGATCCGTCGACAGACCTGTTGAGTTGATTTAATTAAATTGTTCTTTGTAGACAAATACCAGGACTGAACGTTTGGGACAATAAGACAAGTTTACGATTAAGAAATCAAAGGTTGGGTATCTGTGACACAAAAGTGTATACTTGTCAACTAGAAATAAACATAAACAAAAGGAATACATTCGGCCCTCTCTCTCTCTCTTTCACACACACACACACACTATATATATATATATATATATATATATATATATATATATATATATATATATATATATATATATATTAGAGAGAGAGAGAGAGAGAGAGAGAGAGAGAGAGAGAGAGAGAGATTTTAAGTGTATTTTGATGATTTGAATTGATTTAGTTTTCGTTAAACTGCGTCACCATTCCATTTCTCGAAGTACACCTAGTGTCTTTTCTATATTCGTGAAATTAGTGATATGATACACTCACACACACACACTTATCAGGATGGCCAAGTTCGTTACTAATTGTACTTGTCATGTCTGATACATATAAATGAAAAAGTTCTGCAGCTAGTACCAATTTTTGGGAAGTCCCTTGTGAGATGGTGTTGCTACCGAGTGATACCGAAGTGAATCTGATTGTCTGTATGTTATTTATTAGCGTTATTGTTTTGTAACATGGGACCAATTTTAAAAGCTTGGACGAGAGTCCTCTCTAAACTAAATTATCGGCTGAAGTTAATAGATGGAAATAACGCCAACAGTCAATTAACTAAGTTCGGCTTTAATTGTTCTTCACAACCTCATTGACTTGAAAACTCGCTTCTACAATAAATTGGCGAAAAATAAGTGAGGTGAGTTTGTTCAAGAACATTCGTTCTAAAATTTTTGAACAACTTTTGCTTAGAGGGAGTATATTTTTGGTCTGTCTTGCCCTCCACCTGGCTCTGAAAGATCTTAAACATAAAAGAATTGTAGGTAGCCTCACTGGCTTGAAAAGTATTTAAAGAAATGCCAGACTGTTTTTGGATTTTTTCGCAGTTTATCAGGCACTTCTGAAAATGCGTCAGATAGTTATTCCATCTTGAAAGGTCTCGATAACTCGGAGATGAGATGAGGTTCTTTTCAAATCACATCATTATTTTCTTTTGATCTATTCATCAATTGACTACATGATAACTGTAGCAAAGATAATGACTATTCCTTCAAATGCGAACATTGTGAGGATGTATTCATCAATTTAAGATGCTGAGATAAAAACTGAATTAGCGTATTGAAGATCTGGATTAATAACAAAAATCAAAATTTAATCTTTTCAAAATATAATTGAAGGGCTCATTAGAAAAAGGGGCTATCCCATATTTTTTGTGAAATTGAGTTATTAGCATTGTACAAAACTTCAAATATTATCATTCTAGTGTAATATATTTGTCAAATTCAATATGTACTTATAAGCAAATGTTTAAAAATTTAAAAATGTATTAAGTTATATGAGTGACGTTCAGGTAAAACGCTCATTATCTTAGAACAATGTTAGTGTGGAATAACCCCTTGCTCTACTGAGCCATTCAAAAGTAGATTATGAATCGTGGCACGAGTTTTGAGATGTTTAAATATGTAAATAATAAGTAAATAAGCAAAATCAAGAATATATTCAAGAATAAGGTACTTGGTTAACAAGTAATCTCAATAGTGAATTCTCCAAGATTTAAAAATTTAAACCCTGGGACATCTGGTACGAAATGTGAAGCGTCTATATGAAGGTGATAGAGTCACGTACCGCATACAGCACCTCTAACCTTCAATTCTCCAACTAATGAATAATAAGACTTTGAGATGAAATTATTGTTAACACTATTTTCCGTTCCTATGATTGATTGTTTCTAGGAGACTGGTAAAAACAATGTTTGGAGCCGCATCACAATCTCAAAACAATAAAATATGTATGAGACATTTCATAATTTTGGTAGTCATAACCATAACTTCATAGTCATAGTCTTCAATTTTCTGTGAAAAGTTTACTCTTTAATACATATTCATTTTCTGCTTCGACTTGCAATAAAATGATCAGAAACATCTTTCTAAGCATCCTACAAGAATAACTGAAAAATTACTATTTATAAACATTCTTAATCTATGCACCTTCTTAAATCGGTATTAACCCATTCAATGTTTGGACTGTTTGGAAACGATTTTTAACGGGTATCTTACCTTCGAATAAGACAATAAGTCTCAAAAATTAGAAGAAATACATTCGGGAGAATAACCTTCAGTGTTGAGTTACATTAAATATTTCATACAAGATATTGAAAATAAATGTCTTTAACATTAATTTTTAATTACTTAGTTATCAGTTGGTTATATGGTAGAATGTTGTGTCGTTTCTGCAATGCCCCCGTACGGCAGGTTACCCGCATTACATTCACGCTGTACAAATTGCATACCGCGCAATGCCAGGGGTAAACTAGAAGTGCTACAAATGGCACAAACTTTCTCGTAGTAAAGTTTTCTAATGTCCAAGGTGTGGAGTGGTACTGTACAGTCTTGTCTATCCTTCTTGCCTGTTTCCATCTATCGCCGCTCAATGTACATTTTTTTAAAAAAATTCGCAACGTTTCGATTTCCAAATAGTAGAACCGAAATATTATTTTAAGAATATTAAAGAATGCTAAAATCCCCTCCTAAATGGAAATTTTCATTGAAAAATTTGAAGACATTTTTATGAAAATGGCCTAAAGGGTTACTGTAAATGCGAAATTTGAAGCTCTTTTTTTCCGGAATCTATTGAGTTTTGAATATATTTTAGTTTTCATTTCTTTCATTTGAAGTTATTTGAACAACTTCCACTCACAAATTCAATAATGTATACAAATGCATTCAAATGTGAATATTAACGGCGTGAGAGATTTTGAAAAGAATTACATTTGTTTAATTATTGAAAAAACAAAAGATGCCCCAAAATGAACTTTACGTCATATTTAACAGTGCCATTACCACTACCCGTTGGAAAAGTTTGAAGAAAAAATTCGAAGCCATTTTTGAGAAAATGGCGTTTGAGCGTGTCTGAAAATGCAGAATTTTGTACTCATTTTAACTGTATTCAAAAAAAATTATTTCACATTATTTAAAGTACATGTACTCATAAATATAATATTGTGAAGAAATCGTCTCTAAAGTAAGTATTACCGACGTGAGAGACAAGTCAAAAAAATTACATATTTGTAATTTTTGAAAAAACAAAATAATAGAGCAATATACCGTCGATGTTATCGTATAGGGTTTGTTTGGCACTAACCCTACCAAAGATTAAAAGAAAAAATTTGGACCCGTTTTCGGGAAAATCTTGCTTTTGTAATTTTTTAAATTGCAAATATTTGACGCACTATTGTACGAAAACCACTAAAATCTCCAAACAATTTACATGACCATAATTTAAGAATTTATGGGCAAAAAATTTCATTTGAAGGATAAATCTGTCATTCATTTTGTAGTTGAACCATTCAACGTCAAATGGCACAAGAGTTGACTTTTCTTTTAAATGTACGATATTTTTCTCAAATCTGGTAATAAAATACACTTTTTTTATTTGCTCGAAAATTGATTATTTGAGTAGTTAGGCCCATATAAAATTTCGGAATTTACGGGAACAACGCAAAATATGATCGATTGATGCTCCGAATGTACTTAATATAAAAATTCTTGGTTTATTTCACTTAATACTTTAAAATGTGTATTTTATTCCTAAGTAAAATAATTTTTAAAAAATTAAATATTTCATTTAAAAAAATTATAATTTAAAAAAAAGAAAATTTCTACATAAACTCGATGAGATAAAAAAATGAAACGAATATGGGCGCATTTCTTGTTCAATTCTCTATAAAAACGGCAAGAAAAAAGTGGGCACTCTTCATATAGTTTTGAAACATCAGTTGTAAGTATGACGACGCACTCTCCTTGCCCATGCACCAACGAATTGCGTTCGGCCAGTCTTTGATCCAAACAATAAAGAGAATTGCCTAAGAGAAATAACTAGAGGCGCTACAGAATGGCACATACTTTCACGTAGTAAAGTTTTCACGTAGTAAAATTTCCTTGGTGTGGACTGGTACTGTACAGTATTGTCGTTCCTCCTACCCTGATTCTATCGCCGACCAAAGAACTTTTTTTTAAATGTTCGCAATAGCAATTTTTATTGAAGAATTTGAAGCCGTTTTTAACAAAATTACGATAAGCATAACTGTAAGTGTGAAATTTGAAATTCTTTTTCACCGGAATCTATTGAGTTTTTGAAAATTATCATTTGAAGTCATTTGAAGTACTTTCACTTACAAATCAAATAATGAATACAAATCGATGGAAATGTGCATATTAAGGCGTGACAGAATTTAAAAAATACATTTGTGTAATTTTTGAAAAACCAAAAGTATAGAACAAACTTAACTTTGCGTCATATTAAACAGTGCAAATCCATTGGAAACATTTAAAGAAAAATTTGGAGCAATTTTTGAGAAAATGCCGTTTGAGCGTTTCTGAAAATGGGTAATTTGTTTCGCAGGTTCCGCTTCCCCGACTCCTATACTCTTTCTCTTCCCCCCTCCCCCTCTGCCCGGCAGGGCCGCCATGACCTCGGGAGCTTTAACGCCGCGTCCAGCGCTCATTGCGAGCCGGCACGCCGAGGGAGGCGGGGGAGGGGGAGGGGGCAGAGGGATGAGGGAGGAGGGGGGAAACTGGCAGGGGAGGCGGGTTGGTTGGTTAGTGATTTCAGGTGCGGCAACAGCGTAGGTCATTAGTCCCGTAAGTGTAGTACATGTTTTATTCGGGAGATGGCGATGATCTTCCCCCGCTGAGTGGCAAGATCCGGCGCCGACCTACTGTCGGCTGGTGGGATAATCCCCTAACCAGGACTCTCCCACCAGCGGGGCACCACCCCAGCCGGGTCAAGCTCTAAGCCCGCGACCGATCTCCCAGCATGTGTGGTAGTGTAGTGTATGTTAGTGTGTGTGTGTGTGTGTGTAAGAGGGTGAAGACAGGACAAGAACGATGAAGGATAGATCGCGAGCGGTCCGTGGCCCATTTGTTAGGGTACTGCTCTAGCATTCACAAGGTGTTGATCGGAAAACTACTGATCAAAGCAGCCGGCCACTAGAATTCTTCTCCAGACAGCGACTGAATTCGACCTAGCTGAAAAGCTAGTGTCGAAAATCCTGTCGCCGTCAGGATTCGAACCTAGGACCTCCCGGTCAGAGTCACTGCAGTGACATCAGTTGATGCACTGAGCTTCCAGTCCCGGTACTGTCTTAGTGATCTCGACCAACTGGACCGGCTACCTTTTTTTAGCCGTATCTTTTCTGAATATTCTGGAAGAATTCTTGGAAAAGGAATATTTTCGGGGTTGGTCGCCCGAACTGCTGAAATACTGTTGATTACTACACTACCTTTCCGGCTCTTTGGTCATTATTTATTATATTGAAGATAGTTCTGCATTATATTATCGAAAGTTCAACTTACTAATGTATTGAAACGCACAATTTAAACAAGTACTTCTATCAGTACTTTTTATGTAACTCGCAGTTACTTTTTTGCACATAGACGAGTCTCGCAACTGTGTTTCTAAAATTTCTTTTTAATCTATAAACTTGGCTAGCACAAGTAAAAAGTATTAACATCACTATCGGGTGCACCAGCCTAAGATAATAAAAACATAATTATTTTTTAATTTTGTCACAAATTAGGCACTCTAGTTTCTTTTCAAATAGAAGGTACTTCCAACATTGTAGAGTCTGGATTGTCTTTGCAATGGATCAGGTATTCCCAGCGTGTAATGGTGCATAATTCAGAAATAAGCAATTATATAGGAAGAAAATATTAGTCATGTCGGAGGTCCTCTCAAATTTCTAAATGTGCGAGGTAATTTCCGCTGATCTGCCGAATTTCAAATTACACTTCCTGTATTATTTCTGGTTATTGTGCTTTGATATTTGGATGCTTATAACCAAAACATTAATTTCGGAGGTGAATATAAGCAAGTTGGATAATTGTGATTTCACTTCCAACTTTTTTTTTAATATTTGGAAAAGCTTTAATTAAAAGTAATCGTAGCTTCTCTGAAAATGTATATACAAGACTATCTATAAGGAGATAGTAATAGCTAGATGTGCTTATATTTTTAAAAATATTTCAATCTAATACTAGAAGTTTTTATTTGGTTTCATTTTTATATAAATCTACTTCTCATTTGCAAACTGAACTTCTAAGTGGTGTAATCTTTCATAATGTACGTCAGTGGTAGCTGCCAGATTGATATATTATTTATTGTAAAACTTCAATAAGAGACCCTGGCTTCAAGTCGTTACTTGTTTCTCAATATAATCATTTTGAGAAAAGTGGGAAATAAATTAGTTGACTTTGAAAATTGTTTACAATAATATCTCACTCTGTTTTATTATAAAACAAGTTACAAACAAACTTAACAAATCAAGAATAATATATACAAACAAAAATATAACAACAAATGATACTAGAATAATTATAGTTAAACAATATAAAGTAAAATATAGGTACAAGTTTCGATAGCGTTTAGAAAGTCATGACACGCCAGTTATATGCGTACGTTGTCACCACCTGCAATCAAAGATATTTGAATCAAATACATTCTAATAACATTTGTCTGTAACATCTTATCTTTGGATATTACCAGATATACATTGATATGTATTGGGTTGCCTTTGTCAACAATTTTATCTATATTCTGTATCAAAATTTCTGTAATAATAATATCAAATACATTATGATAATTCCGCATGCGTCCACAATTAAACTATGTACACTTCTTTTACCACTTGTAAAATTAATTACGGTAATGATGTTCGACTATTGAAATTCTGTCCTGCCCTTTTTGATTTAACGTTTGCCACATGCATGAATTACAAACTCTCAGTGTCACAACATCAAAGTTACTATATACTTGAAGATTCAGTCAGTATTGCAAATTCACAACTCGATTGCTTTGGCCGATTGCTTTGAACACAGTGGTAACACTGAAAACACATTTGAGACAAGTCAGCGGATTGGAAGTTCACATCTCTAGTCGTCGAGAGGAGTAATAAATAGCTTGACTAAGGAGAACGACAGGCGCGAGGGCTCTGAGCAATGCGTGGGGTGGGGTAGACGGAGCTCACATCCAAATCGCGGCGAGGTCTAATATTGGTGCCCGTGCGCGTAGTTGTATCCGTGGCTATCTCCACCGCCTTGGTAAAACGACTCGCCCGTCAAATGCCCGAAGTTGGCGGTGGTCATCAAGCCATGTCCGCCTCCTTCCGGGGATTCGTGGACGCTGTACCCCATTCCACCACCGCTCAAGCCGTCAAAGCCCCCTCCTCCTCCTCCGCCGCCGCCGCCACCGCCCCCGCCGCCCAGGCTGAGCCCCGCGAGCGCGCTGTGGCCAAAGCCCCCTCCGCCGTCCCCGAAGGACGCCCCGCCACCGCCCCCTGCTCCGCCGCCGCCGCCGATGCTGACGATACCGCCGCCGCCGTCCTCGTGGTCCACGTGGCTCATGCCCACGTGCCCCACAGTGGCGTGCCCCAGCCCTCCGCCCCCACCGCCGCCCCCGTGCGCCAGGCTGAGCAGCGCCGCGTGGCTCATGTCGCCGCCGCCCCCGTGGTCGAGGCTGGCGCCGTGGTGGTGGCCCGTGATATCCCCGGGGATGATGGTGGCATGCCCATCGCCGCCTCCGCCGCCACCGCCGCCGCCACCACCGCCGCCGTGGCCGCCGCCACCTTGCATGAGCGCCGCCAGGGCCTCGTGGCCCAAACTCAACGAGGCATGCTTGCCGCCCCCGCCGCCGCCCCCGCCGCCGTACCCGTGGCCGAAGCTGCTGTGCCCGTGGAGGCCGCCTCCGAAGGCTTCACCGCCGCCCCCGCCTCCGCCGCCCCCGCCGCCGTGGTGCCAGCTGCTGTGGCCACCGAAGCCGTAGTTCTGGCCCCAGGAGTGGCCGAAGCCGTGCCCGAAGCCCAGCTGGTTGTCGTCGTGGCCGCCCTCCTCCTGGCCTTCCGACCAACCCGGATGGCCCCCGCCGCCCACGTGAATGAACACGGTCTTGGTGTGGTGGTGCTTCTTGATGAACTTGGGCACGTAGATCTTCAGATGCACGCTGCAAAAGCAATATTTTCTTAACTCACTTTATCACCAGTGAACACATGAATGAATGTAATTGTATTGATATTGACAGTACACAGTAGGCCGTCGAAAGAAAATCTGAGCCTGGTTCAAAGAAGGTGTGACAACCCCAGCTGGGGGCGGTGCCCCGCTGAATACCCTGTCGATTTTCAAACTAAAACAACACGACGTGTCACACCATGACGCACCCCCCTTTTAGAGATCTGAAGGCATTTTGAATCATTCTCTCTACACAATTCCGGCAAAATCGTTATTGATTGTGAGATAACCATAGAGCTTTCAAGGGTTCAAAGTACCTCATTCGATTAGTTATCCCGTAAAGATCCCGGTGAAAAATACAAATGCCATGAAATTCATACTTCTTTCTTGAAGGAATAAGCAACTACAAAAAACTCGCTAGCAATACACAGACTTTCAGTCATGCCAAATGTTCTGCTGTAAAATACATTCCAAGTGAGGGAGAACATTGACATTCTGATGCCGCGCTTTCAAAACCCTTCCACGGCCTTCACCACAGAAGTACGTACTGTTCTTTCCCATGTCCGCCTCCACCTGCCGCCGCTAGCGCTGCCAGAGTCAGCAACACGCACGCCACCTGGAACACGTGACAACCAACTTTGTATAAAATGTGCGCACGAAATTATGCCGAATATACCTTGAGGCTAAAAGAAAATGTAATCCAAGTATTAATAATTTTTTAAAGGAAAATGTTTATAATGGCCTCATGAAAAATTAGTTGGTAGCAAGACGAAACGAATAATAAATAACAGTATCTAAATTCAATTACTTTGGTTTAAAATTTAAGAAACTTAAATCTCTATGAGAACAATATATACCGAATGGATAAACCTAGTCGTGTAAAGAGGACAATCTGTAATGTGAATTTAGAAACAGCCAAGGGAATAGAACTTAATAATAGATAGTGATGTTCTCAAGTACTCAATACATATGAAGATGAAGTGTGAACATCCAGAGTGTAGAATACAAAGGAATAAAATGCTGTGTATGAGTAACCCAAAACAATTATACAGTAATTTATTACCACCTAGAGAAAATCTCTTCAAAAGTGCAGATTGAATGTTGAAAGCGCAAATGTATTGCACTCAGTAGTACATGAAAATATAACTTTTAAAATGAATTTGCGAATTATACATATATTACTTAGAAACATTTTTGTATTTCCTTGGTAATGTTAATGTCTTCAGAAGAAATTATTATCTTCAAAGGCGGGTACCCTGTAATTTCGTAACATTCTCGGGGTTAGAGTTATAAGTTCAACTCATATGTAGGCGTGGAAGCTTTCATTTTTCATTATGATTTAATTTAAATAATGTGCATTTAATTTAATTAATGTGTTATTATTTCATAATTGTCCATCAAAGCCAAGTGTCAGTTCTTATTGTCAAAGTCCCTTGAGAGATACAACTCTGGAAGAACCAGAATCTAATGAAAATAATCACAGTCACTTAATTGACCTTCACATCATTTCATAATTACATACTATGAGTCATTTAGTGACGAAAAATTTTAAAATTTTCTATTATTTAGAACAGAGAAGAAGAAGTATTTAGTTGGTTTGCGGTAGGGCATAAAGAAGACAATAGAGGACAATGGAATTAGAACATGCTTGCGGCAAAAGGAGAAAGTAACAAAACTTCATAAACAACCCACAAAAAGCCGATGCCTTTGGACAAGAACCTGTCTGAGAGTAAGAAATCGGCGAGACAATCATTTGGCAGTGGACAAAGAAAGCACTATGCTGACCAAAGAGAAACTGTTTGTGCGGTCCCGTTGGTGGCGCTCATGCGTTCATTGAACCTCTATCGCAGCTGATACTCATCTCCGCAGAAGAGATCTTCGTAATTGACCTTCTCGAGCGACGGGGAGTAACCGACTTCGCTGGGAAGACCTACTCAGGAGACCTGGGAGGCCGTTCTCTCGCCGCTCCCATCGCACATCTCGGCCTTCGCGAGAGATTCAGCACATGGAGAGTGCGGCTCAGCAGAGGTCGACCGAGACTATTTGGTAGTGCTGCAAGGCATTAAAGAGCCTTTGCACAGCGTAAAGTGCTACGCCGTGTAGGATAACGTAAAGCACTTATCTATTGCGAACCTAATTTTAAGTTTCTGAGCAATCTTGAACTCTAACTTACGACAAAAGTATATCGCAAATCCCTTCCAAAATTATCGAGTGTAATCACGTGACTTGTATTGTGCACCGCCGAAGACATGTAGCATTTGTTCTCAAATTTAACCGCACTGTGGGCACCAAAATTTACGTAGGTAGTTCCATACAGTTCCGACCTTCCCCAAGATAACGCTCACCTTTGGAAAATCTTCAAAGCAGTGTACACTCTTATCTTTACTTGTTGTAATTATATAAGTTTTCAGCCAATATTTTGCTCAGTTTTGTGGAGAAGGGTACTTTAGTTGAGTGCGGTGAGTGAAATTTTATGGTGTTTAGCTTCTTCACGACAATGAATCTGCGTTTACTCTTTAGATTGCAAAGAATGTTGAGAAGGACTATGGCTTTTGGGAGTTGGACCATTCACACCACAGTCCAGATTGGTCTCCTTGCGACGTCTACCACTTAGCGAAACTGACGAAAAGCCTTCGGGGAAGAAGAGTTTCAGACGAGAATGAGCTGAAAGAATCTGTTTTATTCATTTTGCGAAAAAAACTTTGGAGTATTTTTTCAAAAGCATAGAAATTGTTAATAAACAGATGTGAAAGGAGATTGGAGTGAAGGAAGATTCAATTGAAAAGTTACATACTGTTTTTTTTGTATGAAAAATAGAAGTGTGTGAGGCCGGAAACTTATGGAACCTACCACGTATATTATCTTGATGCAACATCAGTTGATGGACAGAACCCGAGTCGAACAAAAGTGAATCTAGAGATTGTGGTTTTATGGAAATTTTATTTTTATGATTTATTCGATGGAGCTTGTGCCGTTATGAACTAATACATGTTACGTGGATATTTTTTTGATTTCATGATAGTTCTTATTATTTCAATTTTCGGATCCGATACACAACCCCTTTTCAATTGCCCGTCGTGGCAAATTAAACTGCCATGAAATAAAAAAAATATCCACGAAACATTAGTTTATTTACAACTGCACAAATACTTTCAGATGCTTCATCAAAAAATCTAATTCTTGGATTTCGCGGAAAAAAGTAAATATTATGGAAATGAAGCCTCAGCAGCACATACCACCTGCATAGTTCGGGTCTACTCCCATTTATCATAACGAATTTTACACAAAACGCTTTTAATATATCGAACGATACAGGCCTCGTGGTTGTCTGTAGCATACACACAATTATTTTAAGATGATCTGTGTAAAGCACCCCTATTTTCCTCGCTTGTAATCGTTTGAGCATTTCAGCCTCAAGCATAGTAATTTCCACTGTCTTGCCTTCACGGTGGGATGATTCACACCTCAGAACAACGGCTCTGACTGCTGCACCGGCTGCGGCTGGGGGCATAACCTGATGTCACGGAAGTGTCTCTAATCGCGATATCGTAGAGTTCGAGTCCCGACGATGGAAGAATTTTTATATTAGCAGCATAACTAGGCAGAGTTCAGCAGTTGTCTGAAGGAGGTTTCTAGCAGCCAGCTGCTGTGATAGGTAGTTTTCCCTGGTTTCTCCGATCAAACTCAGGAGAATGTCGCAACAGTACTCTAACAAAAGAACCACGGACCGCGCGCGATATTTCTTTTCTCCTTCTTGTTGTATCCTCACCCCTTGCTTATACACCACTTACACGAACTACATTACCACGCATTCAGGGAGACCAACCCAGAGCTTAGAACTTGTCCCGCTAGGAGGTGATACCTGAATACGAAAAATGCCGCAAGCCGCCATGTAGGTTGGCGCAGGATCTCACAATCAGTCCAGTGCAACAAGAACACCACGACCTCCCGAGATAAAAACATGCACTTCACTTACGGGACTAATGACCAAACGAACTGACGCGCCCAGAAACACGAAATATCAATCAAACTAACGGCTTCGTGCTGCCTTTTGAAGGGATAGATATGAGGTTTTCTGATATAAGATTACTATTTGATCTTAAGCTTCTTTCCATTGCTATATTTGTCTCAGGGATACAAAATTCTACCAATATTTCTGCCAGTGTGGGGTAAGCATTCGTTTTCATCCTCACTTTTTCATGCAAATTGCCCACCTTCTTTTCATTTCAACTTCGCAACGTATTATAATCTGCGCTTGAATTCGTAACTCAATTGCGGAATCGCAATTTTGTGATAACTCCCATGGCGCTCGGGCGAAATTGTCTCGAGCGGGACTCTAGTGTGGACAGTGTCAGCATTGAGAAGGACAAGGTGTCAGAGGTGCCAGTGGAGAAAAGTCGGTCTTGTGGATTTGGCGATGGCATTGGAAGTGGTGCCCGGAGAGAACTACAGGCTTGGGGCAGGAAGGAAGGATGGAAGCTCTTTATTACAAACAAAAGATTTCCCGCCCAGATATAAAGTTTATTTAATTATTCTTCATTGCTTATTCTTTTTCATCAAATTATGTGTTACTGAAGAGAAGTATTTTTTTACAGAAAACATTTCACCATCTACTCCACTCTTGCAAATCCAACAATTACGTGGGAATGCGTTTCCCGTTTCGCAATTGCACGCAGGTGCCGTGATCGTTCCGTGCTGAATCGCGAGATCCGGCGACCTTCCGTTGGCTAGCGCGGACCAGGCATCGAAGCTAAGACCTCCCGGTCAGAGTCACTACATTGACATTATTGATGCCCTGAGCCACCTCTCCCAATGGAGGAGATGGCGGAGGCAGCGGTGTGGGTGGGGGAGGTGGGAGAAGTCCCGACGAAGAACGCCGCCTGCGACTTTCGCCCTCGACGACAAAAGCAGCACGACGCGCGCCGTTCCGCGCCGCCGCCGCCCTTCACCGCCACCCCCTCCCCCGCCCCGCCACGCCCCCTCCCGCTCTTTTATACGGCGCCGGCGCTGTCTCCCGCACCTTCACTCCGCCGCGCGGCCGCTAATGGACTCGACGCAGATGCCGCCCATCTCCCCGCCCCAGCTGCTTCTCGAGCCTCTGCCCGCGAGAGCTAATTGTGACAAATGATGTGACGAAAACGTGCGACGAAGCCGTTACAAGGCTCTATAGAACTTTGTAGCTACATCTCAAACATTGTTTATTGTAAAATAAAGGGAATACAATAGAAAAAAATATTCTAAGAATTTGTATGGTACGAAAAACGTGTGACTTGTTTGCGTCTTGAAAATCGACAATTCAAAGTTATTTTTATTAAATTAAAATAATAAAATTTATCTACATGTAAAATGCATACATATCACAAGTTCCGACGACCATCAAATGTGTTCCTTTGCAAGGAATTTATCTTTATAATTAGGTTGAAACTTCAAAACAATTTTTAATAAAATTTGTTTTAAAAAGCCAGTAAAGTAGTCTCAAGAACAACGTGCTAGGTTTCTGAGGGTCGGTTTTATTCCCGGACTACACGAAATTGACGCTGTAGCTTTCTAATACAAATCGTCTGTTTATATAGCTGCGTAACGAAAGAAAAAGCTCAGGATGGCCAAGTAAGCTAGATACGTGGTGAAGGGAATGGCATGGATAATAAATAAAAAACAAGACTCACGACCGCTACCTGTCAAAAGTCAACTTGGCCAGCATGCCTTAGCGATCTCGACTAAATCGACACCTGGAAATCAGGAATGAAGAAACTCGCTTATAGGTTTCATTTAGAATGAAAGATACAATGCATCAATAATAGATACGTGCGAAGCAGGAGCCAATCGGACTATATATTTAATGAATTAGTAATAGAAAAGCTGAATAATTCTCGCTTATATTTACTTTTAAATTATAGAATGTAAACGAAAAAACAAATTTTCTAAATATTACTAAAACTCTTTGTGAAATTTTATTCTAAGGATAAACGAGAAGGTAGTCCGATTGGCTCCTGCTTCGCACGTATCTATTATTGATGCGTTGCGCTATTTGCTACCTGCCGATTTATCTGCGCCAACTTTCTCTCGTACTGTCAGTGAATAACTGTTCTCACGAAGGTTGAAATGATAGTAAATTATGGTGGGGTAAACAGTAAAAGAAGGGAAAAGGAAATGGAGAGCCTTAAGGCCGTTTTGAGCTTACAAACTCTCCCCGACATCGATCTCCAGCACCCAATGAAAGTGAAAAAGAACCTATCGCTTTCCGATTTGTGTGAGAACGTGACTACGCTCAACAAGATCTCAAGAGTTCGGTATGACCTCCGTCTTCGCTGTCGCAGTTGACACCGCCAATCCCGCCGTCTCTGCTTCACCTTCGCCGCTGCCTCCGACTCCACCTTTGCCTCTGTCTTCACCGCCTTCACCTTCACCTTCATCTCCACCTTCGACTTCGCCTCCCCTTTTCCCCCTCTTCGTCTTCGCCGCCTTCGCCCCTCCTTCCCCGTCTCTGCCTCACCCACCCCACCCCGATTCCGGTGCCTCTTCCGACTCCGCCCCCTCCACCTCGGCTCCCAATCTCTTCCCCTTTTCTTGCCTCCGCCTCCACCTTCGCCACCGCAACCTCCGCCTCCGCCTCCCCCGTCTTCTTCTCCTTCTCTTCCTCCGCGGTAGCGTAGATTAATTCTTTACTCAAGGGTGGTAGCCACGGCTGCCTCCGTCTCCATCGCCCTGGGACCGCAGCCGCACTCGCTCCCACCTTCGCCGAGTCCTTTCTTGCAGCGGTGGCTCTCGCGAAGCGTCTGGGCATAGAGTAAAGAATTACCTCTTTACTCTGTGGTCTGGGGCCGCTGGGGGAGCAAGGAGCGCGTGCATCGCAAGCCGCCTCCTCTCCTCGCTCTCTTTCGATGCGCCCCACGGCGCATGCTACAGGAGGTAAACACGTAAGGCAGATTTAAGGGGAGCCTACAACTGTACACTTCTCACTCTTGAAGATTCTGGAGGTGATTACGTCGCACCGTGCACCTCGGCGGCGCCACTCCGCACTGCCCTTGAGGCGAGCGCCAGACCCCTTGAGCCTCAAGGCGGAGCCAACACTTCCAGGGCGAGGCTGCATTTTTTCAACAAATAAACCAGTGCTTACTGTCGCCATAGCAGGGTAAAAATGTTAGAGAGAGGCATCAAGCGTACATGGCGAGGCTGTTCGAACCAAGAGAAGCCCGTTTCTTGTCATGGCAGCGGGGTAAAAACGCATGGGCAGATTTAATGGGAGCCTACATCTGTACTCTTCTCACAAGATTCGGGAGGTGATTACGTAGTAGAAATCGTAAACAGAAAGTTCTATTGTAATTTAATATAATTTTGTATATTTGAATCATTTGCGGGGAGACCAGAGTACGTCCATCTTCAAGAATGAATATCGGAAGGAAACTTATGATCATTTGACGTATTGCGAGAACACGAAATCCTCTATGTGTTTCTTTTCACACGATTAACAAGGCATTTTAGATCATATGATCATCGACGTTATTAACATAAGACAATTCAGACAAGTTAGCTCTTTCGGTACTTGAATGGAGATGAGAAATTAATGACTATTTGGACAGAAATTTAATCAAATTGAATGGTTAATGAATAAAATAAATGGTCAAATAATAAGCAATTCATAACCTTCATATTACTTGTCAAATTAACAAATTGAAAGGTGAATGAAACAAAAGTCAGAAATAGACTAGAGAATTAATCAAGATGAGAGATTTAATGGAGAATTTTGTATTTACTTCTCGCAACATAAAATGTGAATTGTGACCTAGTATTGTAGTAATATATTATCAATTTGTATGCCGTTAGGTTATCGCTTGCTATAGACAATTTCAGAAACTAGGTCAAATTTAATACCTTTTACTAAAGTTCTCTCATTGTGATTTCGCCGATTAAGTGAGCAATCTTGGTGAGAGTAAAAGTATAAATAAGTATAAGGTAAATGAGTCAAGGAGAAAGGAAAATATCTCAAAGAACGTCCCGAGTCAACCTTAATGAAACGTCCGACCTCCAGTAGTTCGAATCTTCAATGTTGACTTTGGACCGAAATGTGCATTGGATTGAATCTCATTCGCATTATTTAGTCTGCGTCGAGTAAGTCCTTGAAGTATCGTTGAAGTACATGGAACTGAAAATTACAGGCATCAGCCTCGCGCCTGGCGTGTTTATCACCAATTATAGTGCCGGCTGAGTTGATTCAAAATCAGCCTGGCTTTGGCCTCTGCAGTGAATCTGACCGGGAAGTCGCTGGTGTGGAGCCCCGGCTATAGCAGATTTTCGATTCTAAATACATAGGTCGATTTTAACCACTCTCTGGGGGAAAATTCTAGTCGCTGACTGATTTCATCAGTTTTCAGTGGTTTCTCCAATCAATACCACCCTGGAAGTGAATGCCGGAGCAGTACCTTAACAAACGGGCTTTCCCGTCCTTGTCACATCCTCTCCTCTGACGTACACACATTTACATGCACTGCACTACCACTTATGTTGGAAGCTTAAGTGTCTCCCCTGGTTGGGCTGTGCCCCGCTGGCTGATGACGAAACCCGCAAACGAAGGTGTTGTCGGCACCAGAGATCACGTACCAGCAGGGGAGGACTATCGCCGCATTCCGGAATATAACATGCACTTCACTTGCAAGACTAACTTGTGAGACACTTGCGAGACAGAAGTTGACACGCCTGGAAACATCAAACAAACATTTAACCAACCACTGTATCGTGATTATCTCATCTTATCCACCATATTATCCAAATCATTCATCATTTAACATCACTGACATCTCATGATGTTGTCCCACCTATTGTCCATTCAATAGTAGGGATTGCCAAACCTCCCCTCCTACCAAGTAAAGTAGGTGATAAAGAAGCAATTCACCTTCTTTGCTTACACTTAATAGTGAGGACGATACTCATCACCATTTCACGTAGTGTGATATTGTTCAAAATTGAACACTACTTTCTCTCAGAGAATGAACTAGTCTAAAGTCAATGCCGTCAAGATTGCAAGGACATGTCTACTGTTGCATTTCCCAAGTTACAGACCCGTATTCTCAATATCTCGAAATATGCAACTCATCCGACACTCCCTCGTTAATGACTATAACTCATTTTCCCTGATGACTTGCTAAATACACAGACGTGACAGTGGAACCTTCTAAAAGGCTACTCTTTTACGCAATTGAGATCTTCACCACGAACGTAATAGAGAAGATGAGTTTAATTGAGGTATGAAAATTAGTTTCTTGGATGTGCCCACTAAGAAAATCAGCTTTCATCCAACACAATTATTAGAAAGTGCGTTATTCTTGCGAATAAATGAATATCAATTGCGGTGTAAATGAGGAAAGTTATAGTCTATTTATAATGAGAGTAATGCTAACTTACATTTTCTGTGACTGGAAAACGCCACTGCGCTTAGAACGCACACCTTTCATCATTTTGGGTCGCGGTTCAAATTGGTCTACCAAAGTAGATATTGTTGTAAATAAAGGAATTACTGGACAATTATAGACAACAAAAATATAACATTAATCAGCAATTAATGTCCATTCTGAAAGATTGTGGTGCGTTTTTCGGTATTTTTTATATCAAATGTCTATATGTCACCAAAAATTCGACTTCTTTAGATGCTTCATTTTAGGATTTTTAATTCATTGATGTTTTTAGGCGCGTCAATAGCTGTAGTCATTAATTCCGATCATGTAGTGCATGTTTATCATGGGAGGTAGCGGTTTACTTTCCCCATTGGAGCGTGATATTCGTCGTCGACCTACAAGTGGGCTTGCGAGTTTCCCTTCCCTCCTCTCCCAAGTATCGCCCGTCGTAGCCCGGACCAACACCAAGCTCCCGACTTGTCTCCCGGCATCTGCAGCAGTGTATTGATTGTAAGCGGGAGTGTGTATGTTACGGGAGAGAAGGGGACAAGGTTGAGGAAAGAAAGGTCTCGAGCGGTTTGCGAACTGTTTACGATTCTGCTCCGGCATTCGCTTGGTGTTGATTGGAGAAATCTCTGAAAACTACCATTAAGAGCAGCCGACCACTAGAATTTTCCTTTGGACCGCAGCTGAATTCCACCTAGCTAAGTAACTAGATGATTGCTGCAGCATCATAGTACATCTCAAACACAACGCTACATAGAGACTTAATAGTACCACGGTCTTTTAAAGAATTGAAACAAGCAGCTCAAGCTACCTTCAACATCTGGAAACCCACTCAAATCTTCTAGCCATCAACCTCCTAGATAATAGTGAAGAAACTTACCGCTTACCAAGAATTACACCCTAACAACTCCATTGTAGATTCTCAATCGCTCTATCATTCTCTCGACCTCTAATTATCTTCCTTACTCTCTCCCTTCACATTATCATTCTCCTGCTCTCTAACTCGCTGACGTTCTCCCACTTTCCCTGTCTCACTCAATGCCTTTTCACCCTTTCATTCATTCTCCCTTTCTCGTTGTACTAAATATACTAAAATACATATATTCCTCAACTTTAGCTCCTAACCAAAAGTAATTAAATTGACTCTTTCTGTACTAGACTCAAGAAGGCGGTGAAATGTACCATAGGGATACATTCACTAACAAATTGCCACTGTCAACTACAAAAGTTTTATCATATTTACTAATTATTTTTAATGTAAAATAGATTGTAAATTTACCTTGTTCAGAATAAAAAAGAGTAACTAGTGTCGAAAATCTATCACCGTCGGGAATTCAACCCTAGAACCTCTCGATTATAGACGTTCCTGTGGAGACAGCAGTTGTTCTGAGTCATCTTAGCCGGTAATTTATTCCCAGTACTAGAGGTAGCTAGTGCAAATTAAATAAAAAGCCTGTAACACTTCGCCATGCCCACCTGCATTTCCAAGAACGTGCGAAGGAACCGTTTCCGCGAGACTCGTCAACCTCCCGGCGTCGCGCGTGCTCTCTCCGCGCAAGGAAGAAACCACGCAAGAAGCGCCGGCCCGTCCGTCCGTCTGTCCGCTCGCCCGCCCGCCCTTTCGCCTGTCGCCGGGGCGTCGCGTTTTTCGCCGCAGTTGGACCTTTCGCCAGCGCAGGCCCGCTTCTTGCGGCGCGGCCGCGGCCCCGCCCCCGGCCCCGGCCCCGCCCCCGCGCCCTTTGTTGTGCTCGCCGTCCGCTTTCTAGGACGCTCCGGGTACAATGGGCGACGCAGGCTCCCAATGGACTTGTACTTATGCAGGTGGGCTCCCCCCCTCTCTCTCTCTCGCACGCTCTATCATTTCTATCTCTCATCTCTTCTCTCTTTTCCCATTCATCTCTCATTTAGTCTTCTTTTTGCTTTCTCTCTCTCTCTCTCTCTCTCTCTCTCTCTCTGTATATATATATATATATATATATATATATATATATATATATATATATATATATTTCTCGCTCTCTTTCTCCCTCACTTCCACTCGCTGATGCTCCCTCACCTCTTCCGATATCTCTCGCTCAATATCTCTTTACCCTCTCACTCTTTCTTTCTCTCACTCGCTGTCCCTCTTATCCTCTCTTTTTCGCTCTATCATTCTCTCGCCTTCTAATTATCTCCCTTACTCTCTCCCTTCGCAATCTCATTCTTCTGCTCTCTAACTCGCTGTCATTCTCCCCATTTCCCTCTCTCACTCAATGCCTTTTCACCCTTTCATTCATTCTGTCTTTCTCGTTCACTCTTTTGTTGACTCTATCAGCCTCTTTTTTCTTTCCCTTCTCGCTCGCTATCACTCTTTCACCCTCTTTTTGTCTCCCTCCTCACTCGCTATCACTCGTGGTCTGTGACCCAATGTTTATAGCTACTCAGTCATCTGGAAGCCAATCTTGGGAGTCTACGAAAACGTCCGATTAGTCTCATAAGACTCCTCCAGGCGAATTGCTCGATGGAGTTGAAAATTCATCACGAATCCATTCGAATTAGAACTTCCCTCTGTGTGAAGTTTGATTTGCCAGAGGCAAGAAGAACATTGAAATTGTCATTACACAACATGCTCGCTATATGTTTCGAGCTTCTTATGCACAGACGGAAGTAAATGACCATTAAAATTCACTTTATGCGGTTAAAGAAGTCGGGCAGAGACAGAGAAGCTGTAATCGTCATTAACAAATATAGAGTTTCTGCAAAAAATACTAAATCTACTAACCGAAGTTCTTGTCATTACGTCCAACTGAAAAAAAATTGATATTGTTTTTTTTTATTTACAAATATTACAAATCTGAATTTTATTTCATTTCAACCCAAGATTATTTCAAAATTGTGTAGCCAAATGCCATTATAAAAAATACTTCTCCCCATTTTGTAATATTTGAATATGTTGAACCTGACAATTGACTCACATACGTGCAAATAGAGTTTGTTAAAATGTTATGTGAGCTTAATGTTTCGTGACGAAATTTACCTTAGAAGATATCTAAATTTCTTTCTTCCCTGAACATGTACGATTCAATACAAATTTAGCGATGGCAAGATAACTTATAAATCAGCTTGTCGAATTTCCATTAAGAACATTGTATCGTGTATCGTAAAATAGAAATGTTCATTACATTTTACAGAAATTTCTATTATTTTCAAGAACAATTGCCTAAGTTTCACCATAAATAAAAACAGTTTCAAATTATTCATGAATTATATTTATTTAAATAAAAGAACGCATCGATTTGTTTGACAGTGAAGAGCAAGTTCCAACTTTTTATGTTGTTTGTATACTTCGAATTCAGTTCACTCAAGAAAAGCCGATTTAATTGCTTCCAGACAAGAGACAGTTCTTCTTGGTGAAGTTTATTGACCCATCAGTAACGTGAGAAACTACTTTCACTGAATGGAACACAGTTTTCAATGCACCAGCCTATAAAACAAGCTTTGAAAATCTTGACGACAGAGCATTTTCAGTGTGAAAGTGTCTCAGCGTTACCAATTTTATTGCACGAACCTAGAAAACAGACCACAGAGTCACTGAATCAGGAAGAATATCCTTGTTTTTGACCGTGAAAATTAAGTGACGATTCGAACTTTGAACGCGAAAGTGTGAAGTACAAATCACAGTTTTTTGAAATCTCTGGTTGTGAAAAACATTGAACCGGACATGCTTCAGAAAGCATTATTCTTGAATATTCAATTAGCGACTTGGGATGAAATCAAAAATATAAGTTACATGATAAACATTTCTTAATTCATTAATTTTGTTGGCCAAATCGAGAGCAAGTGCATTGCATGTAATACTGAGCCACAGCATAGGACGCAGTTACACTTACTATCGCCGATCTCAACACATCTCAAGTAAATATAAATATAGTGTGGGGTACATTCATCACATGTGAAATATAAATGATATCATGAAAATTGAGTGACGATTGAAACTTTGAACGTGAAAGTGTGAAGTATCAATTAAAGTCATTCGAATTCTCTAGTAATGAAGGTCATTGAACCTTATACTCGTGAGAGAAACTTATTCTAGAATATTCATTTACTGACTGGTGATGTAATCAAGAATGAGTTGCCCGTCATATAACTCGTTTTTTTCATTTGTTCATTTTGTTGGCCAATCGAGAGCAAGTGCCTTGCATTTAACACACGACGCAGTTACTTGCACCTTCTATCGCACATCTCCACGTATCTCAACACGAACGTTACTTTTTCTGTCGTGACAGCTACCGAAACAGAAAAAGACGCGGTGTAAAGATAACGGAAGCGTCCATCACAATGCATGTCGAACAAAATTGAAGGTATAATTACAGTCAATCTTCATTAGTGAGTCATTCAAAAGTGAGTTATATTACGGTGATGATACTATCTTGTGAAATGCTCATCCCTACTGAGTGTAACACGAATGCGCTGGTGAGACCAGGTGCCTGGTATCGCGGAGCTCACGCGAATGGTTGTGCCTAGCACACGACAGATTGCTGCTTTCTACTCCCCTCGTCTGAATAAGAAGTGCATCGTTGTAGGGTCTTTAAAATTGTGAATACAAACAAACTGAGAAATCGTAAAATTTGTTTTAAATATGTTCTCAAGGAAATTGCAAAACATAGCATTTGAATAAGGGCCGGGCGTGAAACATAATTTAACTAGACATCCATATATACTTCGTTAAATTCAAAAAGTACGATGAGCTTCGTAAGAAAGAAAACTAATTCTATAGTATTCCTTCCTCTTAAAGCCTCCTCTTGGACCAGATTGTGCTTAGGATTTATTTATCGACACATCTGGTACCCCCTCTCGTCTTCAACATAATCTTTTACGCAACCACAGTATTACATATCTTACAAGCTTTAGTGTATCTGAAAACGATTCTTGTGCCTTAGTTTATTACGAGTTTCTTGGCATCCTTTTTTACACAGCTTTTAACAAAACTTGTTTTCGACAGAGTACTTTTCATTATTTTACAAGGCTCACATCACACTATACGTCCAATTTGAATCCACTTGGAAAAGCTAAAGCGGAGATCAATTATAGTTTGACCAATCCTACATATTACTATTCGCATTATATGACCATGCATATAAATCTAATCGAACTACGCTCAATCATCATCTAAGGATACTATGTTCCCAATCACCACTACACATTCCGTAAATTCCGTAAACTGAATCAGTTCCAGCGCTTTAAAGTGGAGAGTTGGCTGGAAATTGAGATGCTGCCAGAAGAGACACAGGACCGTCGCGGTGTAAAAGTGAACGTGGGGATGCGGCAACTTCTGAGGAAGCAGTGGAGAATGGTCACGGTCACAGAATTCCGCGAGAGTGGGAAAGCTTCAGTCCTGCCCGCTCGCCGCGCTGCTGGAGCCGCTCCAAGGCTCCAAGCGGTTCTTGAGAGCGCCCTCTTGCGCCGTTGACCGAAATACGCGAGGGAATCCGCACCGTTGCGACTCGATAATTGCCACCGACGCTGCAGCCTCCCTCCGCGGGAAGGCTGTTATTACAAAAATAACTCGTTTTCAGATATTCATGGTTTTGGTTTCAATCATTTACAATTCAATTACATGCAGTTATAATTGGTCAAATTAATAGGTTATTGAAGTATTGGGATTTTCATCTCATAAAGCAATTATGCACACCCATTAAATTTATATTGCTACAGGTGCAATATTTTTACTTACTACTGTAACACAAAAAAGAACGCCCACATCCTATGCAATGTATTTCAATTATCCCAAGTAGGTTTATGAAAAAAAAACAACAGTAAAATACAGAGAAAACAAAATTTTAAAAGGACCGATGACATTGTCTTTGTTATGTAACATATTGTTACCAATTTCATCATACAGAACAAAAACGCCACCGACTAAATACTAGTTTCGTAAATGTCTCTTTTCTAAAAATAGTTCAACTCCGGAATTCTTGGAAATTTTTTAAACAGTTATACCCTAAACGAAACATAACCGAAAAATAATGAATTATCAAAAAAATGGTTTTAACCATTCCATAAGCTCCACTCCCATCTCTACTCCCACAGTGAAGCCTTGACCGTTCCCTCGTTGTTTCGGCGAAGCGTAACGTTTGAGAAAGTATGACAAATCTGCCCATAGGTCTTCGCTAGAAATGAACAAACTCGTCCGTTCACGTGTAGCAGGTTTAAACGCTTTCGTGATTTGGATTCTGAAGATAATCTGAGATAGAGATGTGTACGTTTTGTTTGAGATAATATCCATTATATGCTGAAAGATACCACTTAATGACTTCGAGTCTTTCAAATATCTCTGGAACCTATTTATCTTTCAGAAAGTCTGAAAACTTCGGTTTCCATCTGAAACTTCGTCGTATTTCATTAATTTTACATCATTCTGGGTAAATGTTATGTTGCTCCTTAATAAGAATTCGTACTGAATTGTTACTTAATTGTGACGAAATATAACGGTCAGTGCTGAATGTGCAATAGATTTTTGAATCAATGTGCATGAAAAATTGTAAAATTTGTAGATTTAATGCATTTTTTAAAAAAATCATAAGAATTTAAGAAATTACAGATATTTGTAATCGCCTGTTATCAAAAATAAAATTTTCGGCTAATGTCATATAAGTGATTTGTAAATAGATGAAGCAAACGACTAATGAGTGTTTTGCCATGCTGGACCCACGGCAATATGTTTTCTTTCTCACGAAATTTCTTCACTTCATTTTCTTGAAACAATGGGTTCTTGACAAATTGGTAATATTTCTTTTATAGATGACTTCAAAAATTCGGACTGATGGACAATATAAATCGTATCATAGACATAGCCACATCGAGTCATCCACGTCGAGAAATATCCACTTTATATGTTGCAGCACTTCGTTTGAGGTGCTTGAACACATTCAGGATTTCTCAATGATGTCTAGAACTTCATTATTAGGTTCTCATTAATTCGTCTTACATAAGAAGCACTAGAGCATGGGTGCAATGAAGTTCACATCATAAGAAACATGATGAATCTTTGCAACACTTGAAGTAGAACATTCCCTATTAAAAAAACTGTGTTAACTAATCAAGTTTATGCTAATATAATTGAATTTAAAATGTAATTAAAAATATACCGTTCTTTCTTGTAAATAGAATAGAAAATAAAAATGCGATTTTTTTATAGTGACATGAAAAATCATATATTATTATAAAAATGGGACATTCAATGATGTGTTAATTTGACACTTAATTCGTGACATTACGCGATAACTAATGTGTATGAAACCTTTAATAATCAAACGAAATGTTTCATCATTTAAATGAACAGAATCTGCCCAGCAGTCTAACCAACGATTGATATCAAAAGAAAGTTCTTCTAATTGCATCATTTATAGATAAGTCAACCCGTCATAGTGTCTTCCATATCAAACCATGAATTATAAATGTTTGACTTACACGATCCGGATGCCGAGATCGCTAAGGCAGTAGTGTCGTAGTGATCTCGACCAAAGTATCGCGAGTTCGATTTCCGCCTCGGGCATGGTTGTATTTGTGTTCGTCCTTTCACCCCTTATCATCGCCACATCGTTTCATCTTCACAGTTACCATAACGTTAACTCTAATAGTGGTCGCTAATGACCTAAGATGTTGATACGACCTTAAATAACAAAAAAAATGTTTGACATAAATCACTCTGATGGGATAAATCACTCTTGTGTACGCCTTAACAACGATGTCAGATGACTATATTATTTTTCTTGATAATACCAAACATTAATATAATAATTTGCAACTTGTTATGACAAGAATTCGTCTTTGCTGTTTCCAAAAATCTCTTTTATCGATTTTCCTATCAAATTTAACAACAAATATTCTTCTCCTTCATTAACCACTAATTTGGAACTAATGTTTGATACTCAATCACACGTATGATAAATCACTTGACTCTTGAACTCGTTGTCCTGACTGATCTTCTGAGCAACCTGTGGTAGTTTCTGTGTATTAAAATAATTGAAAACAGTTTTTACTCATTTCTACCTATTTTGCAAATTCGAAGTTTTCTGGTTATTTCGGCGCCAGTCAATTCTAGAATAATTATTTATCTAGTTCACGTCTTCCTTCAATATGTTAAATAACGGTAATTATTTAGTGGCAAGCAAAATTCTTAAATCTTGAAGGACATCAAATATTTTTAACACATCTTTTTTCCAACAGTTATGCCACCAGCACAAATCAATAGTTTCATCTCTCGCAGTTTTCAAAAGATGACTTTTGTCAACAAAGTATACCTGATATCAAAAGTCTAATTAAAATAAAGAGCAGACCAATTACACGTGAATAATCATCGGTGGATTTTCAAAGCGCGCTAGGATTCTCTCTTCGTCTGTCCTCCTAGACTTTGCGTGCCATCTTTGCGCTTCCACTGAGAGATGCATCACGCTCTACGAGTTAAGAGTAAGTCCTGTCACGCAAAACATTGTCCGTGGTTTCCAGCTGCAGCGAAAGTGTCGCTCTGGCAAGCCATCACGCAATGTATCCCCCCTCCGTGCATGCAATTTCATGCATATTCCGCGCGTTTATGTTCGAATTGTTTTAAATTCAATTCTATTACCAGGTTCTTATTTAATTAAGACAGGGTTTTTGAAGAACATGTTCTGCTTTAAGAGCTGCAAAGATTCTTGGTATATCTTAATGACGTTAACCAAACAGGCTGTTGACAAACTGTTTTTATTGGTTGTTCCACTTTAATTCTCAGAATTATCCTCAACCAACCAAGACAGTCTGATATGATACACTAGGATTAAAACAAAAAAGAAAACTGTCGATTTAAAAACGAAATGTCCTGATGTATTAGAAATGAAAATTTTTGAAGGTGATAAATCACCTCTTAAGCGCTGAACCGCTAATGCTTCAATATTTTTTTCTCGGGAAATTAATTTGGCTATGATTACAGATTATTTTTGAAAAAATGTTTTCTATAATTTATATGTATATACCATACACATAATTAAATAACAAATATTTTTAAAATATTGCATACAAATAATTTACTTTCGTAACACTTGTAGTACAATTTAGAATATGTAAAAAGTTAATTTATTCTTTGTAGTGCATAAGTAATAACAAAGTACAATTTCGTAGTTATGACTTTCAAGAAATCAAAGAGAAATGTATTAGGAAGTGGAATGAAAAAACAATAAAATTACTTTGTACTATATCAATAAATTAAAATGGGCATGAACAAGGAATTGCCATACGTTCATTAAATGACAATTAACGTTTAAATGACTTCTAAAATATTTTGTTACAGAAGTTGTAATTTGGTACATGTAGTTGTAACAATTTAACAAAACGCACTCTCTACAAATCGCATACTGTATCTTAATCTTTCTCTTTTGCATTTAGACGCGTAATTATCTTAAATGAAAGTAAAATTGATAATTAAAAAAATAAAATAAAAAATCAAAATGATAGCTACATATCATTATGCTATTTTATCTTAATGTATTTATTTTAAGGTCCTAAATATATATCGTATATAAAACCTTAAAAGTATTTCAGTGCAATAAAAGTGAATTATTAATAAATTAAATTAAATAGAAAATGTAGAATTACATGTTTAAATATAATTTTTAATCAACTGAAAAAAATCAATCATAAAATTTCTAGAATTTTGTATATGACATTTTCATCCGAATTCTTTGTCAACACTAATTAAATACAAATGTATTCATTTTATATTTAAGTAAATAATGCGAAAATCTTCACATAGAATGAACGTAGTTTTGAAATTGAAAGGATGTGATAATACTAAAAAATAAATACTAAAAAATAAGAAAATGTTCCTCCACCCGCAAGAACCGAACGCGGAAGAATTCCTGAAGAAGCGAAAGTGACTGTTGGCTGCGGCCGCTGGTACTCACCGAGATGACTCCGGGAGCCATGGCGATCGACAGAGGCGAACTCCGGTCGCTGCTGGCTATATACCGTCCGCTGCCGGACACCGCCGCCGCCCCCGTCGCCCCCGCCGCCGCCGCCGCGCCTTTTTGCCGCTTTAGACGGCCGCTACCGCCGCCACCGCCACCTTCTCCGCCGCCCCTGTAGCCACCACCGCCAGCGCCGCCGCCCACGTCGGCATCATCGCCCTTCACCTGCGCTCGCTTCCCCGCCCGCGCTCCCCCCCCCGCTATGTAGATCGGCCGAGAGTCTTTTGTCCGGCGCGGAGCGGCGCTCTCCTTCTCGCCCTTGTTTTCTTTTTTCGAGGCTTCCGATGCGCGATTTCCCGGCACCCACTCGCGCCCCAGAGCGGAGCGGAGCCAAGAAAGGCACCAGCCCCGCCCCGCCTCTCCCACCTTGCCCCGCCCCCACGACGCACCAAGGTCGAGGGCAAGGAAAGTCACGGCCGACGTCGCTCCTGACGTAGCCCTGTGCGTTCACGAGAAGAATGTGCGTGTGTGTGGCATGCAGGGATTCTTTTTTTACCTTTCGTTCCTGTACTCTAGTACAGAGAGGAAAAGAATTGGTATCACATCAACTACAAGGTCTCGAATTTTCGGACAGAAAATTCGTATTTAAAGTTTTTAGTATTGTCAGGATGAAGATATATTATTGCTCTTCCAAAGATGACAAAAAGTCCCTTACGGTGTTGTACTCTAAATCGGGATTATTGTCTGCTTGTCTCAATGGATAGATCGAAGTATGTGTCACGCATACCTCGGTCACATTAGACGCTTTTGATATCAAACCTTGTACCAGCTTGGGTGGCTCAGGACATCAATTTATGACACTGCAGTGCATCTGGCCCGGAGATTCGATGGTTCGAGTGCCGACGGTTGTAGGATTTGCGTCACTAGCTACATAGCTAGATCGAATTCAGCCGCTGTACAGCGGAAAATTCCAGTGACCGGTGGCTCTAATCGGTAGTTTTCTATGATTTTCTTTTGATCAATACCAGGAGTATGCCGGAGCAGAACTCTAACAAACGGGCCGCTGTAAGCGTGCGATGTTTCCTTTCTCTTCCTTGTGAGCTTCCAGCTTTTACCGGGTGGGGCTGTACCCTACTTGTGAGAGGTAGCTGATTGACGAAAAGCCCGCAAACCGACTGGTATGTCGTCGCCGGATCTCACTCTCCAGCCGGCGATGATCACCTCCCGCGACGAAACCATGCACTACACTTACGGGAGTTATGATAATAGCGGTTGATGCACCCGAAATCATTAATCAATTGTATTTAGGAAACAAATCTGGTTCAGTAGTTCTAGTAAAGCGCTTCCGGGGATCGTTAAGATATTCTTACTTTTCATGAATTTTACGGGAAATACTTTATATGAAGTCCCGGCGATATTTTAAAAATTCTTGAAAAATAGCTGCAAATGATTCTTCCATATTTTGCTCTAATAAAATGCATTTACAGTAATGGAGTAATTATTAATTATATGTAAATTATTTAATTTTACTTATATAAATTATTATGTAATTTCAATTTTGAGTAAATGTCTTAAAATTTTACAATTTCAATAGTAGTTCTTTTCTTATTCTCTCGCAAAGTTTTATTGTTAGTCTTTTTGGAATTCAATTAAAAGGGAGGTAGCCAAGAACGTATTTCTGGTATGTTATATGAAGGTTAGATTGAAAAAACATTTTGTTTTATTATCAATTAATATTTTATTTCTTCCCTGAATAAAATAGGTTAATAGTATTTGTAAATTACATATTTGTAACGTCCATTCAACTATTTATGATCTTGCGAAAGACATTAAATTTCACTTTTTTTCCTGTTCAATATGTGCCAAGTGTCTTTTCCTGAGCACCACAGTAAGTGTCGACATGCTCAACGTATCGCTATAGTTGCAGTGGAAGTTGGATGACGCGCTATGAGTGAGAAGCGATGGAGATGTTAAGTGGAAATGGTGAGTGATTGACCATGCATTATGGGTAGAGTCTGGAAGTATGTCAAAATGCCTTTTTGTTGTTACTATTTTATGATTTTTGAAAATTAGAATCGCCGACCTGGGTGGCCGAGGAGGCTAAGTGCTTGTGCCGACTCAGCGCGTCGGTCCGAAGGATCCCGAGTTCGAGTACCGCCTTGGGCATGGTTGTTTGTCCCTTGTCTTTGTATGTATGTGTTGTCGTGGAGGGCCTCGCGTTCTGCTGACCCCAGATCAGAGGAACCCGCCTTGAAAGGCCTCACGGCCGAACAAGAAGTAAATAAATGAAGAAAAAGGAGCCCGCAAGTGTGTTAATGTCTAGTGTATGGTCGAACATGTTTTCCATGCACAGCCAAAGTGTAACCGACTGTCGGCTGGAAGAAGTTCTAGGGAAAAATAGATTGTAAATTACTTAATTGCCCTTCTAGAGTTTTTTTAGTGCATTTTCAATTTGCCTTTCTTGTCTATTTTACCTTCTGATACCTATTTTTGCCATATTTGCATTTTTCTGCCTTTTTTTCTCATTATTTTGCTTTTTTCCTTCTGTCGACAATCGCGATCAAGCTGGATATATAACCTGAACAACGCGAATCGGTTGCTCCCATACATAACTTTTTACTTCTAAAGAGAAAATACAACTAACAATGAGTGACAAAAACCACACCGAAGGAATGACGGAAGATATTCATGTTAAATCTATGAATATTATCTTTGATATAAGATATAAAAAACAGGAGATGAATGATGAAACACACAGCTTTTCTGATCTTAACGCAAGCACTCAATGCACAAAACACAGTAAATAACTGGGAGGAGAGTGGAGGGGACAATGTTATTGAGATATAACGCGATTGTTTGCGCGTGAGAATAGCTATTAACATACCAAGGAATATTGTGAGTGTTATTACTGCCAAGGCCAAAATTTAAAAATAGAAGCGGAGCGTGGCACGCTAGTACGATATTGTGGAATGTTGCTTGTGATACATCTATATAAACAATATTCGTATACAATGGTCCGAGAAAGATAGATGCAAATAATTCTCCTGAATCTAAAGAAACGACGCTCGGTTAGGAAATTGAAGCGTTGACTTTCAGTGGCGACACCTTCACATCCTCAGTAAATGCGATTACCGGAGTAGTGTCATATGGTGGAATGTGAGGAAAATGAGGTTAATTTACCTAATATACATTTTTCTAATCGGAGTATTAATAATATTACAATTAAGAATAATTGTTCCCCAAACCAATGTGAATATCTTCTGAATTGTTTGAATCTGATTTGTTTTGTACATCGCCATGTTTTTTCCTTAACAAACATTTCACTTGCGATGAATCGATGTTTGATTACGTTGCTAAGGATGTTAAATTTAACATACAGTTACACTTAACAAACCTGCAAGGTTACGTGTTAACAGGTGTTAACGATGCAAGTGACCGATAAAATACATAACATGACGCGCCGCAATAATCAGAACCTTCTCATATTGTTTCCATTTGCAGAACTGATAACAATGAATTTGCAGAACTGTTAATAATGCACCACAGGCAAAGTTGCCTCGCTTGTGGGAGATACCTGGTTGAGGAAATCCCCACAAACCGACGGATTAATTGGCGCCGGATTTCGCTATCAAGCTGGGGAAGATCACCACCATCTCCCGCGTTAAAAATACTACACTTACGGAGCACTTACGCAATGACCTTAGTAATTTATGCTGCCAGATTCACTAATCAATCATTGACGATGGATGTGACTAGGGGATGATGGCGTTTGATAGAGGAGCCCCGTGCGTCTGATGGTGGTAGTGGTTGAAGAGAGACCGGTCATGTGGCCCAACTGTAGTTACTCGAAGGGGGAAAGGAAAATGAGTGAAAGACCATGACCGGTGATTGTGGAGGCAGGCAAAGTCTGGTGGTTGAATGGCAAATAGTTACGAACCATGATCGATGAGTCCTGAGAATCCGCGATGTCAGGTGTGAGAAGGAAGACGAGCGGTGTTTCAATGAGAAATTGTGACAAACCATAATCGATGAGTCCTGAGTATCTGGCGATGTCAGGTGTGTGAAGGAAGACGTGCGGTGGTTGAATGGCAAATGGTGACGAACCATCATCGATGAGTCCCGAGAATCTGGCGATGCCAGGTGTGTGAAGGAAGACGATTGCTGGTTGAATGGCAAATGGTGACGAACCATGATCGATGAGTTTTCAGTATCTGACTATGTCAAATGAGCGAGGGAAGACGAGTGGCGAGCCATGAGTTATGAACGATGAAAATATTTGCTGGCTAAACGAATTCAGTGACGAACAATGGTCAAAGTATTATAAGAGTGGTAAGATGTCAGGTGGTTGAAGGAAGACAAATGGTACTTCATGAGTTGTGGACAATGAATATTTTTGTTGGGCAATGCGAATTCAGTGACGAACAAAGATCGAAGAGTTATACGCGTGGGGCGATGGCAGATGCTTAAAAAGGACCATGAGTGATGGGTGATGGGCGTTGGGCGATGGGCGATGGCTGCAAGCGCTGACCGTGGCCGCTGCTTTCGAACTTGACCTTCCCCGCCCCGCCCACGTCACGCCCCGCTGCGCCGCCCGTCACCGGCAGTGGGGCTTCGACAGGTGCGTGCCTGACACGCGCGCCCCTCTCGCTTTCGCCCGGAATCCCCTTCTAACAAACCCAATGCACATTCCGCTGGCGACAGGTGCTTGATATCGCTAATGAAATCAATCGATGGAGTGATTTTCAACTAGAAGTTAATTATGACTCCATTAGGAACAAAAATTCGTATTCAATTATTTATTCCACCGATGTACTTAAAATAACCCCCTCTTACTCAAACTCTTAGGCATTACAGAATTTTAATTTTCTTCTGTCTATTTAAATTTCATGTCAATTTTCTTTCATTTCAAATTGTGTGGATTTAATGAGAAATCGTTACGCTCAGGAGAAAGAAATTCATATTTCTTCTGTATCAATCTCAGACACATCATAAAACCACGTTCGAGAATAGATAATTAATGTATTTTGCTTATTGAATATCTGCTGTCAATTATTTTTTGCCAAATACCTAATGTCATTACCAAACGCTCATATCTCATCGATTGTGGTCCATCATCAACCGTTCATCACTGTCCATAACTGATAATGTATCGCTCTTGATCCATCAGAGGTTTCCATTGAGCATCATTATTTCTAATCAGTCTTAGCTACTCGCTCCAATAACCCAGCTCCATTCTATCTCTAATGTCTTATAACCCATATCTCAGGGTTTCCACCGATTGGTTATCTCTCAGAAGACATCTCTCAATCACTTACGACCAACTTGTAAATCTTCATTCATGATCTAATCACATTAACCATTGCTCGTGCCCATATCTCGTACCTCAATACAACAATCACATATCTGCTATCGGCTGCAACCGTTCACCCGCCCCCAACCATCCCTTTCTGTAAACTATTACCAATAATTTCACTGACATTCTCCAAACTTGAACTGAGCGCAGTGTAATATCGCCATTAGATAGAGCGTATCATCCATACATAGTATATCATACATCGACCACTCTTCACTGCTCTGAATTTTCCTCTCCTTCGTTTACTATCCTTCTCTCGTCAAAATGTGAACCCTTTCACAGAATAGTCATCGGTCAATGCAGTCACCCGCTCTCCAACATCCCTCCGAACGGCTCACCACCTGCTGCGCATACTACTTATCTATACTGAATAACTAGATGAATGTGTCCGACATTGTGAACTGTTTTAAAACTATTTTCATGGACCGGGAGCGATAGCTCAGTGCATCAGCTGATGTCACTGCAGCGCCTCTGACCGGGAGGTCCTAGGTTTGAGTCCTGACGGCGGCAGGATTTTTTGACCCTAGCTTGTCAGCTAGGTCGAATTCAATCGCTGTCTGGAGGAGAATTCTAGCGGCCGGCTGCTCTGATCGGTAGTTCTCCGATCAGTACCAAGTGAATGCCGCAGCAGTACCCTAACAAACGGACCGCGCGCGACCTTTCCTTCCTCTTCCTTGTCCTATCCTCTCCCCGGTCGGGAGCTTAGAGCTTGTCCCGGCTGGGGCGGTGCCCCGCTGGTCGGAGAGTCCTGGTTAGGGGGAAACCCCGGTAGGTCGCCGCTGGATCTCGCCATCCAGCGGGGGAAGATCACTGCCATATCCTGAGGAAAAAAACTTGCACTACACTTACGGCACTAATGGCCTAAGCTGCTGACTCGCCCGAAATCATTAACAACCAACCATCCTATTTTCATGGGTTGAAAATTTCTTAATGTCAGGTATAGCTTTGTTCACATAAGTTCTTACAGTCTCTGGCATTGAATATACCAATGAATCGTAGTAGCTTATAATGTTATACTCTCTTTCAAAAATTCCCAACACCTAGTGGGTTTGTATGTTATCTCCATACTGGATATAAGCAGGTAATATTGCGAATTGGAATCGCTTAAAAATACTTGCAGGCATGGAAAATGATAATAGTTATAATTTAATACAGCTACAATTTTTACGCTGTTTTTGCTAATATGCGCAAAAATGCACATAAAAGATGCACATCAAATACCACTTTGTCGCCAACAAATTTCACATCCATCGAGAATTATTTTGATCTCAGTAACCAGTGATAGAAGGTGAATAGTTTGTCGACATCACGAGTCTTCCTACTCAATACTTATTTTACATTACGCATAGCTCGCCTCCGACTCCTCACTGCCTCTCGACGCAGACTCCAAGCAGAGCGTTGAAGCGGAATCCGACGGCCATGGGCGATGCAAACCCTACGAGGGAGAAGAGTGCTGGTGCAGAACAAAAGGGAAGAAAACCACAAAAGTATCTAAAACCGCAAACATTAATTATTATTCTTGGTCTCGATTCGAAGCATCGAAACTTTATTTCTTGTCATATCAATAAAAAGACATTTTTTAAATGTCTTCAATGCAATTGAAAAATAGTAACTCTGTTAAAATTATATTTTCTTGATGTATTCTGGAAATGTAAATAGGGCAGTTGTTTATATGAGTTTGTTTTTCTTCAGTTCAGAATTATAAATATTTTTTTGGGAGGAGCAATAAATGATGAGTGAAACTCTTAGGTCTTTTTGCTCTGTGGCATTTAGCTACTCTGTATATGATACAATTATTCTGGGTACATCTAACAAATGAAAGCTTCAATGCAATTGAAAAATAGTAACTCTGTTAAAATTATATTTACATTACACAGATTCCAATTTATTTAAAATGTTCAATTTGTCAAAACATTGCTGGAACCAAACATGTTGTAGCTAAGCAGGAATGACAATCCAAAGGAGGTTGTCTTCTCTTACAATGGTGTCTTCATGCTTGAATGGCTCTTTTGTGTCTCCTAACGTTGATGGAAAAGATGTCGTTCCTTACTGACCCACTACTTGTTTTTAGAGTGTTACGGTAAATCTACAGACTTTTTATGTAATGTAAAAGTGCTTGTAATGTACATGTAATGTAAAGACTTTACGTGTATTGTTTCACCGACGTCGTGAGATACACTGAAAGAAATCCAACACGTAATCAAATCTCATAGGTTATGGAAGGAAAACAAATCTATTAATGGGATCTTTTGAAAGGATGCCCATTTCCATACTTCGTATTTTCATATAAAACACTTTTATTTACAGGAACGAATATCTAGGGCCCTAAGTCACGGATGCTTAGATCCTCAAGCATTTGACAGGTTACAAAATAACATATATTTATGATCGTGACGTTTGGAATTGTTTTCTTCTTGGATTAGGCTTCAGGTCTACGAATTTAGGAAGAATATTATATTTCTGATATAAATTAAATAAATGGAACGTAAATCTGTGGCATATATTTTATATTCATTATTGCATGAAATACATTGCTTAATTTTCATAATTTCAAAATTATGCCAACGTGTAGTTGTGCTGTTGCAATATGACCGCATTCCCCGTTGAACAACATAGCTGATTCCTACGCAATTGATTCAATCGGATTGATACGAATGACAACGATCGAGGAGAGGTTACTAACCAAACACAAAACATGGATTTACGTAAGTTCACGTTTGTAGTTACATAATGTTAGAAGGGTTCAGAGAGTTCAAAAGGGTATATTTTTAACATAATTCTAAAGATATGTGAGTTCTGGCGATCGGGGCAAAATACATTGGTACGCATTCTGAAGCTTCAGACCCCTCGATTATAAGAATAATTAAATAAATGTTTTTTTTAATTGAATGTTTCCTTTATCATTATTTAGTTTACATTAGAAGTATGAAGCCTATTTATGCACATTTAGCCATGAAGACAGAATCATAGAACTCCAAAAACTACTTTTTAAACAGACCTAACTCATGAACCTAGCATGTTGGTCGAGAAGCACAGGACTACTAAGACACTCTAATTAGCCTACAAAACTCTTCAGCGCGTACAGTGTAAATGAGTAGTAAATCAATTCATATACCCGGTATTTTTTATTCCATCGCAATTTGATACGCAACGCTTAGATGTTTCGCGTACAGGTAATATCTACAAAGCTCTTTAGCACTTATTGCGTACATATCTAGTAAAACGTGTTTTTTAAAGCCGATTTCCCGACACTTCTTTATCCCTTCCCAATGTAGTATGCGATGCTTAGGGCGTTCACAGCCAGGCAATTTGTCTCAAACCCTGCGATTACTCGGAACATTCGCATCTGCCTCAGCCTGCTACGCGGACCGCCTGCTGCATCTTCCCAAGGATCGGCGACCTCAGGGTGCTCAGGTCAGTTTTTTTTTTCACATTCCGGTGGTGAAAATATCAAGCTCTAATAGTTTTCCTCCGAATAAAACTTTCCCAGTTGGTAATAAGCACTTTGCTTACTTACACTTTCCTAATAAACAGAACCATCAAGGTGCCTATTGATGTGCACCAGTCAAGCAAACGTAAACTGAAATGAATTAGAGCAGCCAAGATGTATGTGAAGTTGTAACGTGTTCAGACAGACGCATCTGCTATACTTGGCAACATTTGCATAATCTTATATTGAAGGGTTACGAGGCCAGAGCCCTGCGAATGCTCTTGGCTGCCCGGACGCTGCCGCTGCCGCCGAAGGATGTGATGCTGACGTTTCGATTTTATCGCCAGAATGGACAAAACGTGGATGTCACTGTGTTTGACACGGCATCACCTGAACACACAAGATCATTGGCATAATCTTATACAATTGCACAGTGTTCTGAACTTCCTTTATTCTAAACACAAAACACGTTAATCAACTTACAATTTTGACCAACTTAAAATTTTGATTTCCAAGATTAGAGATGCACACACTCACTGACGTTGCACCTTAGCGGTGACCCGGGGTGCCCCTTGGTGGGGTCGGTGACCCAGAGTGCTGTTGTTGCACCTTAGTGGGGTCGGCGACCCGGGGTGCACCTTGGTGGGGTCGGTGACCCGGGGTGCACCTTGGTGGGGTCGGCGACTCGGGGTGCTGCCGTTGCACCTTGGTGGGGTCGCTGAGCCTGGGTGCACTTCGGTGGGGTCGGTGGCCCGGAATGCTGCTGTTGCACCTTGGTGGGGTCGGCGACCCGGGGTGCTGCCATTGCACGTTGGTGGGTCGGTGACCCGGAGAGCTGTTGTTGCACCTTGGTGGGGTTGGCGACCTGGGGTGCACTTTGGTGGGGTCGGTGACCCAGAGTGCTGCTGTTGCACCTTGGTGGGGTCGGTGACCCTGCGTGCTGCTGTTGCACCTTGGTGGGTTCGGTGACCCGGGGTGCACCTGGGTGGAGTCGGCTACCCGGAGTGCTGCCGTTGCACCTTGGTGGGGTCGCTGAGCCTGGATGCACCTTGGTGGGGTCGCTGAGCCTAGGTGCACCTTGGTGGGGTCGGCGACCCGGGGTACTGCCGTTGCACCTTGGTGGGGTCGGTGACCCGGGGCGCGCCGTGCGCAGATCGCGGCCTGTAATCGGGCGCTGCGGTCGAGGGGCGCTGATTTCTACGCTCGAGGCATCGCCACGCGCCGACTCGTTTTCGCATTTGTTTTGCGTCGGGCGCCATGTCGCTAGCAGAGTGTAGGCCGCTGCTGCACCTTCAGCGCTGAGTTCATCAGGAGCGACTACATAGTGTTCTCGGTTCAAGCCAGCAGGCGATTACTTCGACAGATTCTGAAACAGCTTAACATCTTCGAAAGTGATATCGTTGCTCGAAATGTAATCTTCCGCCAGCTACAAAAAGTCATCAGCAGCGGTGTAAAACAAGAGGGGAAACACTATATTTCTGTATCTCCTTTTCCATTATTTTTTATTCAGAGAATACATTAAATAAATTGAATATGCTTAGAGGAGAATGTAATTGTAACTATAGTAATAAAAATCATAAGTTCAATTGATTTCATCTTGAGCAATTTAAGGGGTTGTCAGATATCTTGAAGAGTCTCTTCTTCAAATGTATTATTTCGCAAATCGTCAACTTGAAAAGGGAAAAATAGAATTGATCATGTTTACTGTCTAATAAAACTGTTTCATTACGTAAGCTTATAAGACGTCTTTAAATATTTTCAGGTGGCCACCGTTCCCGTGCCCTCTGTACGCAGCCTTCTGACGGCAGCCGATAATCCTTCGGAAGTTTCATTTCAGGGTGCGTTTGCTAGAGTTTTACGTGCGATTTAGTTAGTTCCGATATCATTACTAAAATATTATAATAATTCATACAAAATTATGCCTAAAAGCGTGTAAGTATATTAATTAAAATTAAATGAAGAAATTCAAAATGAGAGCATGAACGTCTAAGGTAAGCGAGCGCCTTCCTTCAATCTCCGAGTTTTAAAGGCCCCACTCTCATCGCGCTTTGATATAAACTCGCCATATTCCAAATTTTGATAAAACATTAATCCATGTAAATAACATTTTAAATTGAATTTTTGGAGAGAACACTTCTTGAAGTGTACGTACATAAATACATTTTTTCGTGCAAACATTCAGTTGGCGACAAGCGAAATGAATGTGAATCATTGCCACGTGCTACTCGCCTTTGCAATATGATTTGGTAGAAAGTACTGCGAATAAAATCGCTCAAATGGCAATAATCGAGTATAAACTTCTAGAATAGACCGCTTTAACTGAGCTGTAGGAAGCAGGCCACCGTGGGCCCACCAGCCCACACGCGGGCAAGCGCGCTGCGGGCTTATTAACAGACAACGCAGTGTTACCGGCAGTGTCAATTAACCTAAAAACCGTAAGAGTAGAACATTACAACTCGGAAGGTGACAGTGTTCTACGCAAGTTGAACGAGAGATCCGATGGAAATTATCGGATCGATTTACTTGGCGATTTGCGGGGTTTTTCCCCTCCAGATGTCTTCCGCTGCGGGGCACCACCCTAGACAGGAAAAGCCCTAACGAGATCCTAACTGATCTTCCGACATGACTGGTAGTGCATGCAGCTGTACATAATATGTGAGTTTAATTTCTAAAACATCATTCGCAATTATGCGGATTTTCAACATCAGTTACGGGTTGAGGTGTCTCAGGGCATCAACTGATGTCACAGCAATGCCTTTGACCGGGAGGTCCTGGTGTTCGAGTTCCGACAGTGGTGAGATTTTCATCACTAGCTAGATAGCTAGGTCGAATTCAACTGTTGCCTGGAGGAGAATTGTAACGGTCAGATGCTCTGATTGGATGTTTTCCGTAGGTTTTCCGATCCTCAGAAATTTCCATCCTCTACTGGCAAATGCCGAGAAATGACCTAACAAATAGACCATGGACCGGGCGCGACCTTTCCTTCCTCTTCCTAGTCCTATCTTCACTCTTTACTTACATATTTTCATGTCCTATTCTACCACAGCATGTCGGTAGATGAGTCAGGAGCTTAGACCTTCTTCCGAATCCCATCCTCATCCTTGCGCCTCCTAGCTCTATTCCTTTTTAACTTTGGAGTTTCCACCTCCATATTCTCATACTCGTATATCTTTAAATATTCGATTTTCATTGGTTTGTGCGATGTGTTTCCTCGGACGTCCTATTTTCATCGGTTTGTGTAACGAACCTGAGTTAACAAATCTGAGGAAACTGACTTTCAGGACCCCGAGAGTCTGTTAAATACATCTGCGTTTCGGAAGAGCCATTTAAGACGTTTATAATAGTGAGATTAGAAAACTCGTACATTTAATTTGTATTCCTAAGACAGCGTTGATTAGTGCATCATCCTTAATCTGTCGACTCTAAATTCCTTTTTCTTTTCAAACCTAAAAAATGTCCCTGTTCTGCAATCGTTTTGACGGCGATGTTTAGAGGCGGAGGATTCCTGTATAATAAATATACAGAGTGCTATATAAAAGGCCAACCGATGTACAAAACCCGATGCCAAGTTACCTGAATATCTCAAGAAACAATCCGAATATATATATAGAGATAGTCTGGAATAGATATTGTACATAAATTATGTTTGTAGTTTTCCAGTGGTTGCTGGATTCATTTTCTCGTAGGAACCCTTTCTGGACGACCCTCCTATGATCGGAATAAGAGAATACATCTCACAAGTCGTTGATTCGTGCAAGGTCTCTCCTCCTCGTAGGAGAGGGCACTTTCTTTCCTCGCTGAAGTAAGCAATGATATCAACGATAAAAAATGGAATGTCAAAAAGATGGGAGGGACCTCTGTGGTTCAGTGGATTAACCGCAGACGAACAACGCGAGTGGTCTGTGTCTGCGGTTGGTTCCTCTCACTTAATATTAGTCACTCTCAGGGTCCTACACAACTCTCTGAAAGTCTACGTCCATTATGGAGATGATTTTCAAAAGTAGTGCAGAAGACTTCATACTTATCCTTTCTTGTTCCGGAGTGGCTGAACAAAAAGGCAAAGAAAATGCAAGAGAAACGTTTGTTCCAGTTTCACGATCTCAACCGCAAAGGATATACCGAATATTTACGAGTAATGTTTAGCTCTAAAACTTCCATGTGAACTTGCATCCTGTGTGGTGTATGTGTCTGATGACACCAATAAGTTTCAATATCATCTCGTTCATTGAATTCTTATAAAACGTAGAGTATAATATAATCTTACAATATATATCCCATCCAGTAGGAAAAGATCACCGCCACCTCCCGATGAAAAACATGCACACACTTACGAGACTAATGACCTCAGTAGTTGACGTGCCCAAAATCACAATCAACCAATCATTTAATATCACCCCCATTTCAGCAAGAAATGTCCGATAATAATCTATTATTAAAATTACTATTATTACTGATTATTAAAACTAATTATTAATAAGTTGATTATTGTATTTACATATCTGCAACTGCGGGAAAAAATTTATTTTTTAAATGTATATAATATTAATGATATAGGTTAAAATAATGTAATATAATATTGACTGTGTCACCGGATAGCTTTCGTATGAGAAATCATACACATTCATCGTATTAGATAGCAGAAACTCTCTGAGAGACATCCCTGTCGGATCGCCTGCTGCGGACTTTCAACGCGCCCGCTCCATCGAAGCGAAAGGGAGAGCGAAACAAGAGCGAGGGAAGAGCGCCTGAGAGGAGACGTTCTCCAGAGCCACTCGCTCTGCATATGGAGCGCTCCGCCCCGCCCCGCCCCGCCCCCGACCACGCCCCCGGCCGCCTCCCGGCTGCCTTCCTCCGCCGCGCATCCGCTCGTGCGCGAGGAGAGAGATTCCGCAAATAGGGAAGCGACTCGCCACTCGGAAGGCGCCGCCCGACACGGAACGCCCCATTCACGCAGCTCCGTCGCCCACGACAGCTCCATCGCTCCCTCGCCCACACCACCAACGTCGCTTTCGCTGTCCAGGCCACTCCCGCAGCCCACACCTCCCTAGCCGCTCCCTCATCCAAATCGCCAAAGCACCCACATCGTCCACGGCAATTATATCGCCTACGACACCCACGTCACCCATGGCACCCACATTGCGATACTCATATCATGACGGCACTCATATCGCCCACGGCACTCACATCGCCCAAGGATCCTACATCGTCCACGGCACTCACATCGTCTACGACACCCACACCCATGGCACCCACATTGCGGCACTCATATCACGACGGCACTCATATCGCCTACGACACCCACACCCACGGCACCCACATTGCGGCACTCATATCACGACGGCACTCATATCGCCCACGGCACTCACATCTCCCACGGCACCCATATCGTCCACGGTACTCATATCGCCTACGACATCCACACCCATGGCACCCACATTGCGGCACTCATATCACAACGGCACTCATATCGCCTACGACACCCACACCCATGGCACCCACCTTGCGGCACTCATATCACGACGGCACTCATATCGCTCACGACACTCACATCGCCCAAGGATCCTACATCGCCCACGGCACTCACATCGCCCACGGCACTCACATCGCCCACGGCACTCACATCGCCCACGGCACTCACATCGCCCACGGCACCCATATCGTCCACGGTACTCATATCGCCTACGACACCCACACCCATGGCACCCACATAGCGGCACTCATATCACAACGGCACTCATATCGCCTACGACACCCACACCCATGGCACCCACATTGCGGCACTCATATCACAACGGCACTCATATTGCCTACGACACCCACACCCATGGCACCCACATTGCGGCACTCATATCACAACGGCACTCATATTGCCTACGACACCCACACCCATGGCACCCACATTGCGGCACTCATATCACAACGGCACTCATATCGCCCACGACCAGCACCTCCCACGCCACACCACAAACAACCCACATAGCGGCACTCATATCACAACGGCACTCATCTCGCCTACGACACCCACACCCATGGCACCCACATTGCGGTACTCATATCACAACGGCACTCATATCGCCTACGACACCCACACCCATGGCACCCACATTGCGGCACTCATATCACAACGGCACTCATATCGCTCACGGCACCCAAATCGCCCAAGGATCCTACATCGCCCATGGCACCCACATCGCCCACGGCACTCATATTGCCTACGACTCCCACATCGCCCTAGGCACCCACATCGTCCACTATACTCACATTGCCCACGTCACCCACATTGTCCAATCTTTCCACGCCATTCCCGTCGCCCACACCGTACCAGCTGCTTCATCACCCACGTAGTTCTCGTTACCCACATCACCCACCCCACCCAAATCGCCCTCGTGCACTACACTACTACGAATGCCGGGAGCCTAGAACTTGTCCCGTCTGGAACGGTGTGCCGACAGTAGATCGACGCCCTATATCACCATCTATCGTCTACTATATAGTCTATCGTCTACTATATAGTGTCTTAGGTCCTTTTGTAATGGAACTTTCTAAACTTGCGTTTTGTGAAGCCTTAATCCAGTTTAGCAAGCAGAAATTGCTACATTGTTTATTTTTTGAATTGCAATGGGGTATTATTAATACTAATGTGAGCGTTATTATTTTATTTAATATATTCGATTTAATTTTTTAATGTTTCCCTTATCAAGAAAAAATATTTTGTGCACAAATAACTAGAATTATGTTTAATTAATGTTTTATACACTGATTTATTCTTACTTTTAAAATCAGATGGTATTGTAACTTTTAGTCAAAATATCAAAATGTTGGATACAAAACTTGAAAAAAACCTTGTTACTGCTTAGTATTTGCTTACTTTTTGTAGAGGTCTAAAACTACCTGCCTTTTCAATTAACATTCTGAAAATACACTTATTAAGACTTTATTCTAAAAAGTGTTTCTTTAATAAAAGTGTTTGTGACATGAGAGCATGGAGAAAGGCAAATATATTTTGTGAATTTGCCGAGAAAGAATGTGATTTTTAATGTACCAATATAAATCAATACATTACATGATATGGATATAATGTGGATTATTGTATGAATTATACTTATTTCACTCCTTTCAGATATTTCCATAGAAGTTGTCCCGAAATTGAACACTAACTTGCAAGCTTATTGGTTTGGAATTCATGGAACCTGCAGCAGCCAAATGCTAATTTTTACGAACTCAGAAGTCGTACTTTTGCTGCTAGATGATCGTAGTTAATTTTAAAATGCAATAGTATAAGTAGTTCTATTTCATAATTGTAGCGTGCAGTTATGTGCAAAATGAGCAACTTAGTTTAAAAGAGAAAGAAACTCTCAGAAAATGTTTATGCATTACATGTCCGTTCTCTTTACAACGGTTCCATTGACTTCCATCTAGTAATGAACTTTAAGTTGCAAGTAGTTGACGTAGGGCTTGGAATTCTAACATTTGGCCAACCAATAAACATTTATAACGAATATAAAACATTCATAATTGCTTCTCTATTAGTAGTATTCAAACAATATATAGTTCGAATGAAATCGTTGTAAGGACGTTTCGTGGAACATAAATCGATTTGGCAACAACGCTGCGAGGTGCAGTAGCTACGTCTTTCTGTCTCATCATCTGTTGCTCCGAGCGATCATTCACCCCACTCAAGTGCTTTTCTAGTCATCATCTCCTGACATCTTAATCGAAGAAAGTTCGCACATTATCTCAACTAGCTTTTCCTCTTGTTATTTGAAGAGCGTAGATTAGTTCTGAGAAAATTGGTCTCTGTTTCAATCTCAACATAATGTGCACTAATGAAATTTAATGCTTGTGATTGAAAGTACGTTATAAGGTTTGCAGCTTGTAATAAAGAAACCAGTTGTATAATATTCTCAAATAAATATTAATAACTTAATTGCGGTCGTAGATTTATCAAGTGAATGTGAACTGAGTGTTTGGAACCTGCAAATTGAGGTTCTTGAAATTAAAACCAGGTGATTACAACGTATTTCTGAGTAAAACATTTTTTAATGCATGCATTCCAGTTTCATGTCGATTTTTTTTACTTTCTCGCGCTTACTTCGTAAAAAGAAAAAGTTATGTAACTGTGCGTGGGGAAACGGAGAGATTTTTCTTGTAGCATCGATGAATCTTTCCACTAAATGTTTCTACTAAAGAGTTTGAGGTAAATGAATTTTGCCATGCGTAAAGAGAAAAAAATTATAACACTAAAACCTTACATTCATGTGTTGATATGAATAGGTCTTATTTGACATCGATTGGAATTTTTTAAATTAATACGAATAGAATTAATAAAATGTTGAAGAGCAGGATTTGAGTTAAATACGTATAAGTGGATTATTACTCAAATAGAACGTTTGATATTAAGAATACATTTAATGCTTCATAGTGATTTCCGCTTTCGAATTTCCTGCCAAACACAATGTATTCTTGATTGTCGCAGAGTGCAACTACATAATACAGATGTTTAACTGTGAAAAACACAGTGACATTTAAAACTATATGCATCTCTGCATGCGCAAATAGAAATCCTTATACTAATGAATTGCTACCATTTTTGCTCGTAGATATACAAATTAGTTCTTTGTAATTGTCAGACCGAAATGAAAATCAGCAACCTCTATTGTTTTGAAACCTACCTGAAGTAAGGTATTCTGGAATTCCTTTTCTTCATACATTATTTGCAATAGCATTATATTTTATAAAAACTAGTGGTTCTTTAACAGCACGTACTTTCTTTTAATATTGATAACAATTACTTAATATCGTATTTTGCGGAGTACGGACTTATCGACGCATAGTGCAGAATCAAGTACAGCGAACCACTCCTGCTACTACTACAAACGTTACTACTGCTGAAACCCTTACTGTTTTAAATATTATGTATATATATATATATATATATATATATATATATATATATATATATATATATATATTTAAACGTTTAAACGTTAATTTAAGCGTTTAAACGTTACTGTAAATGCGAATTTTAAATCTCGTTTTCACACTGCGGTAGCTCATTGCATCAACTGATGTCACTGCAGTGTCTCTGATCGGGAAGTCCTAGGTTCGAGTCCTGACGGTGGCAGGATTTTCGACACTAGCTTTCCAGCTAGGTCGAATTCAGTCGCTGTCTGGAGGAGAATTATAGCGGCCGGCTGCTCTGATCGGTAGTTTTCCGTGGTTTCTCCGATCAACACCAGGCGAATGCCGGAGCTGTACCCTAACAAACGGACGGCGCGCGATCTTTCCTTCCTCTTCCTTGTCCTATCCTCTCCCCTTACACACATATTTACACTAACATGCACTACATTACCACATATTCTGTGAGACCGGTCGGGAGCTTAGAGCTTGTCCCGGTTGGTGGGAGAGTCCTGGTTAGGGGGAAACCCTGCTAACTGACGATATGTCGGCACCGGATCTCGCCAACCAGCGGGGGAAGATCACCGCCATCTCCAGAGGAAAAACAACATGCACTATTCTTACGGGACTAATGACCTAAGCTGTTGACGCGTCCGGAATCATCAAATAACCAACTTCATTTTCACAGAAATGTTTTGACTTTTTCGAAAACTCTAATGGAAGTCACTTAAAGTATTTCCACTCACAAATGAAGCAATAGAGTAAATCAATGGAAATGTGGATATTAGAGACATGAGAGATATTACCAAAACATTATATTTGCGTAATTGTTGAAAAAAAAAACAAAATGATACAGAAAAATGAATTTTGTACTATATTAAACAATACAAATAGAACTATTCGTACAAAAATTTTCAAGAAAAAATTTGGAGCCATTTTTGAGAAAATAGCATTTTAGCATTTCTAAAAATGCGGAGTTTTGAGCTCATTTACACAGAAAAGTGTTGAAGTTTCGAAAACTTTATATGACATCATTTAAAGCACACGTGCTCCTATAGCAATTAACGAAACAAGTGTATAGAACGATTTTCCTAAGAATGAGCCATAGTGACAGCTGTGCTGGGAACATAACTGAAGGTTCTGTGGTCGTTGTACCCTCGAGCCCATTAGACTTCCTTTCTGCGTCCGTTCGTTTGCAGTTGGCTAACTTGTAAATGGCTTCGACGTTTCCTTTTGTGATGTCCTCGTTCGACGAAAATATAGTGCGCTTTGAGAAATAATAGAAATTAGAAAGTGCAATATTATGTGCTCTTCTGTAAAAACTCTTTTTTTCTATTAACATTACATTAAATTTACTTTTTGTGTGATTAATATTATGTTTATTTTAAAACCGAGATGCGTACTGGTGCACGTGTTTCCGTCTATGTGTGGCGAGCTATGATTGAGAGCTTTCTATTTACATTCGTGGCAGTTTTCTTTTACTGAGTGTGAGAGCATGTTAAGAGATTTTCCACATACGCAATTAAATTTAAATATTTCCTGGACTCGCGTACGTGCGTATACCTTAGCAAAACTCTTAGATTTCTGCCTAGGGATGTTTTACAAGAATCATAACCCAACACTTTACGAAGAGGCGTGGCTGAATAGCTGTCGCGGCGGAGGGATACTTCTCTGAATTATATGTGATGTTTACTTGTTACGCGAACTGTCACTTTGGTTCATCCTTAGGAAAATCCTTCTTTATAAAGAGATGTATAAATGCATGAATGGTATGTGCAAGAAAACTAGCGACGATAGGAGCGAGTTTTCTTCTATACCATGGGTTCTTGTACTTCTTTATAAACGGTTACATTCAATATTTTTTCATTTCCATTTACGAATAATTCAAATTTAAAAAAAAATCTAGCACAACCATCCGAGGTATGCATTTTAGACATAGTATTGCTTCTGAAAATGGTATATTTGAGTGGACCTTGCATTGTTTTTTTCCACGAAATATTTGCAAATGGAAGGTACTAAACATAATGCGGTTAAAATATTAGAAGCTGACTAAGGCAAGAATACATTACTTCCCACGGAAAGTAAACACAGGTATGAGGGAGAATACAATATGTATAAATATTGGGGAAAAAACTAGTCACCTCCAACAGAGATTTGCTATAGCGTTCTTTTCTGAACTAGTACACAACTGACGTTTACATTTTTTACATTCCTAATCCTAATATCAAATGTTTTACAAGTAAAACATTTAATTTACTCACGTTAAATATTTTATGTTGTTCCATAAGTCAGCTAGCTTCACGTTTAATACCCCCATTAAGTTTTATTCATATGCTGTTGTTGAAGGTACGTAATTTGTGATGAAGATTTTTGTTCATTTTCATCACCGACTGCAAAAACCATAGTTATATTTTCTTAATTTTACGATTTGGCTTTGTTTCTGAATTATGATTGGTGGTGTGTCGTTTTAATTGCATGTTTGAGTTACGCATGCTATTAACTTAGAGATAATCATCTATTTTTCATGGAATAATGAGCTTATTTAGTCAACCAAACGAAAAAATGCAATAATGTGAACACATTGATTATGATTCAAATATTTAGGACATGAGAGATAAGTCAAAAATTACATTTTGAATAATTTTTTAAAACAAATAAATATAGCAAAATGGGGGTTTATGATATCTTAGAGTACGTTTGACACTAATCATACCAAATGTTAAAAGAACAAAATTGGAGATTTTTATGCTTTTGTTATTTATTGACATTGCACATACTGCTCGCAATATTGTGCAAAAACTACTAAATTTTTTAAAAAAGTACAAGACCATTAATAAAGATGTAATTATGGAAAAAAATTACTCGAAAAAAAAATTTCTAACTTCAATTTTGTTGTAGGAAGACACCGAAAAAAAATCAAACTTTTGCAATTTTCGAAATTTCAGGGTTAAGAGTGAATTATGATGTGACAGTGATCTATGTCATCTTTACAAGAGTATTTCATTCTATTTTACAAGAAATTTAAAGAAAACATTTGAAGCCATCTTTGAGAAAATTTTGAAAATGTCCCAGGGCCTTCATGTAAAGTTCCCTCAAAAATTAATGAAAGTTTGTCAAAATGTTAGAGCTTTGAGTGAGGCCAGATTGATTGGAGAAAATTCAGTTTGGAAAAAAATTCTACCTATAGTTTAATCGCTAGTGTTGTTTACATACACCAGAGTAGCGGACAGACGGACGGACGGACGGACGGACGGTTGTTTTGAAAAAAAAAATTTTTTTTCGACATCAAGAACCTTCATTTTCTTAAATCTGACGTCTCTTCACGATTTTCTATATGCTACATTAAATAGCATGCCCTTCCCACTTAAAATCGTGGTAACTAGGTATATTCTAGGCATTGTCCCCTGGGATCCCTAGACTCCTCTTGGATCCCCTGGGTTCCCTAGACTTCCCCACGAGACCAAGAAATTCATTTTCTGCATTTACTGCCAACAATACCAAATTGATCCATCGTAATTTACAAATTGTATGTAGATCTTAATAGAGCATCTGAGAGCAATTAACGAGATAGTCAGTAAATCTCCTCGAGACATGATTCCCGTCTTTAGGGCACTGACTGTTTGATCGTGGCATAGCCCCAGAGGTTCCAATCACCACAGGCAGGATTCTGGCGTTGGACACTCCATGAAGTTGGGCTGCCAGGAGAATGACTGTTTGGTACGTTACCACTTTTTCCTCCCATGCTTTTAGAAGGTTAGACCCATCCTCGTGGCGGACAGTCACATCGACCACGTGGAACCGCTTCCGGCTTTTTATTACCAGGTCAGGTTTGAGTCTAACCCCTTCGGCAACGGAGAAAGTGGCTTCCGTGGACACCACAGTGTCTGATTTCCGGAGCATCTTCCCCTCTATAAAGTTCTTTATCTCGTCATGACGCTTTATTATAGCTGGTTTCGTAAAAATGCACTGACCAAGGATGTGATTCATGGTTTCTACCGCTGTATTGCACTTCGTGCAGTATACATCCTCTCTGAACCTTCCTAAATTAAGAGTAGTTTTATTGGCAGCGGTATTTGATCTCAATTGGAGTGCAGTGATAAAAAGGCCAGGTTTCAGAAGATTATAGTCTTTCAAAAAGGCATTTCCAATCGGGTCGTTTATATGCGCCTTAACCGCTCTCCCATTTCTTCTTATAAGCTCTTAAATCTTGTTCGGTATAGGGCCAGTTGAGTCTCAATGCTTTGGCGGTTTTAAATGTCAGTTGGTAGAAACTCAGCCATCTGCAAATGGGATCTGCAGATTTCTCTAGTCGTAACCCTAGGTTCAGCGCTACCCTAGGAACGTGTTGGGCGAGTCGCAGCAATCCCAGTCCTCCATCTCTCTTGGCCAGGTAAAATAAGCCATCTGCAGTACTCATATGCAGGTGTAGGAACTGTTTGACTGCCACTCTGATTTGACAGTCCGCTTCCCTGAGCATCGACATAGATGGCATCGATAAAACTAATTGGTAGAGGTAATGTGGCATTATGTAGGTGTGAAGTAATGCCAATTTCTGAGTGGGCTTTAAATGCGCCTTCTGTAACCTCGTCACTGCTTCCATCAAATTCGATATGGATGCTTTACATGGGAAGCCGTTCCAGATAGAGTAGTTCACTCCCAAGTATGTTATGGTATGATCATCACTGACCAGAGGAATTCTCTCTCCCAACCTTTCCAGACAAGGGTCTTCAATGAACCAGGATCGTTCAAAGGTTGTAATTTGGAATGATGAGCACTTCGCGACTGACAATGTCATTCCGAGGGCCCCAAGATATTCCACCACAATATCAACCAATTCTTGAGCTCGTGGGGCATCTTTTGCTAACAGCACCAGATCATCAGCAAATGCTAAAACGGATACACTCCTTTCCAATAGCGGATATCCCGACATGTTATCCAATTTCTCAAGCAAGCACTCCATAATGAGGTTAAAAAGGAGTGGGGACAAGGGGTCCCCCTGTTTAACTCCTCTACGAATTGGCACCTCAATGCCTTTCGAGGGGTGCTGAATGACTGTGGAAACGTCGGTGTAAGAGTCCATTACCAAATTGGTAAAGGCGTCGGGGATCCCTTTCCTGGATAGAGCCCACCGAATCGCCGCGTGAGGAACAGTGTCAAATGCTTTAGATATGTCTAGCACAGCGCCGACACCACCCTCTACTTTTTTCATGTCACTGACTGCTTCGTGAAGAATTTGAACGTTGGCGAAACAGCCAGGTTCAGGAATAAACCCTTTTTGCCGTGGATTGAACGTCACCACGGATCGAATGCGTTTGTCCATAATGCCCCAAAAGATTCTGCACAGCAGGGAACTAATTGTGATTGGGCGATAGTTAGTGACAAACTTATCATCCTTACCCTCTTTTGGTATAAGGATGGTGCGATTTGCTTTCCACCCAGAAGGCACAAAACCAGTGTATAAAATTTGGGTGTACAATAGGGACAATATTTCAATTTTTGCTCCTGAAGATATATTGCTAACTTTTATCTTATCTGGTCCTGGAGCTGTGGCATTTTTCATCCCAGCCAGCCGACTTTTAATTTCGGCAACTTGCACCGCGTATAGAATTGTGTCTGGGTCCATTTCAGGTGTCGAAAATTTATCATCCTCTCTTAATTCGGAAAGCCGAATTGGGGGCGTATTACCCCAAATGGATTTGTACAGGTCATTAACCTCATCCCTGTTAAGGGGTTGTTGGTCGACACTAGTACAGTCAATGCCCGTTCTAATGCACTTTGCCAAAAGCGCTGGATCATTCTTGAAAAGATCCTGCGCCCTAGCATAAGAGTAGCGCTTCCTGGCGCGTTTGCCTCCATGCCTACGGGGCTTTTTAGGCCTGGTGGTGGTGGTGGGTACAGAGGAGCCCCCCAAAATCTCTACCAACCTGGCATAGGTCTCGTTCAATTGGTCCTGGGATTGAATATTTCTTTTGAGTTCATTTCCCACCTCAAAGAGTTCTTGATCTACATTAGTTTGAGAAATACCCCATGTTCCTATCCATGTTGAAATGTTTTCCTTCCAGTTAGGTGTGGCATCTAGTGTGGCCCTGTTAAGACTAGTTTCAGTAGTTGCGTCCCCGGGCGTCATAGCAGCCGGGGACTCAATAAAAGTTTGGTCCCATCCTAACCGACCAGCGGTGTCAGAACGGGCCGTGTCAATAACACATAAAACAGAATCGAAGAGGACGGGCACACCCGAAAGCTCCTGATTCATCTCTGAAACTGTAGCGGCCTCCTCGTAAGGGAATCGCCCCCTATCTGCTTCTGGGGAGGTAATATCTACTTTTGCAAGTTCCTCTGGGTCACTGTCTGTGGGCCGACTTTTTGGAAGGGAATCAACACGAGGCTGTTTGCTTATCTCTACCTGTAAAGACGTTTCGGTCCCCTTTGGAAGAGTGTCAGAACAGGGGATCACCGACTTTCTTCTTGTCTTGAGGTTAGGCCTTCGATACAGGGGAGAAGAAGAAATCAGCATAGGAATTTGGCTCACTGGAGTTTTCGGAGGGCTAATAACCCTGGGAGGCGATGCGATAACAGCAGCACTAGTAGAAGGTCTAACTGAATCATCCGACCTCCGACCATCAGATGGGGACAATGATGATTCAGCAATCACAGTAGCTACATCTCCAATGGCTGCTAAATATCTTCGATATGAAGTCTCTCTTCTTTTCTCACCCACCTGTCGGGCAGTCTTACCCAGCAGAGCAGCCAAATTCTCGTTCGACGCCTCTGGTTGCTCTTTCTCCAATGCAGCCATTTTCATAATATCATCCGAAGAGAAGATTTTCCCTGCTCTAGGCATAGCAGTCCTACCACTACGTTGTGCCTTGGCAGCTCGAGCTTTATTAGCTGCGTCTGGATGAGCATGGCGCAAATGTTGTGAGAGCCCTGATTTAGTTGCAAAGTTGGCGGAGCATAACTCACATATAAAATCTCCTTTAGCTGTTTTCGGACCTGGACATTTAGGAAAATGACTCAAAGCGGAGAGCTTACCTTTGTAATTCTTGCTGCATTTGGAGCATGAAAAGATCAGGGGGACATCACTATGGATAGTATCGTGATGCCGAACCATGTTATTCAGATCAGTGGCCATATAGCCTCCACCCCTTTTCTGGGCACAATATGCGCAACGACTCGCCTCGAAGGGAATCCTAATCGTGAACCGTTCCAAGCTAGGGTCGTCATATACGGTGGCCTGTTGTTCACGGGGCGCGCCACCATGCGCTCCCGCGTCCGAGGCTTCGTCCAAAGTGTCCGCTGCCAGTCGCTCCGAGGAGCACGACGGGGTCGTGGGCTGCAGACCCCCAACTCCCTTCCCCCGTGACGTGGGGTCCCCGAGATGGTTTTTCTGTTAGGGATTTCCTTCCCTTAGCTAGATGCTCCCGTTTTAAGGCGCCGGAGACTCGCCTTTCGCCCATCCCTCTTGGCTGCACCTCGAGTTGCCCCGAGATGCATTACCAGGGGCACCGCGAGGAGGTGAGAGAGTGGACTTGTCGGCCACGCAACGGCAAACCCATTACAGGCGGCTATTACGGCCATACGGTTGCGATCCCATTACAGGAGGGCTTCTCGGCACTTACTGGTGTAGGTTAACTAGCATTGCCTACACTACCAAGACCCTGGGCGACTTCAGACCCCCAAATATATATATATATATATAAAAGAGTATTTTACTCTATTCTTATATACAATTTTGGAGCCTTTTTTGAGAAAATTTTTAAAATGTCCTAGGGACTTCATATAAAGTACTCCCAAAATATAAATAATGTTTTTGAAAATCGTAAAGATTCGACTCGAGCCAGATCGACAGGGTAATATTCATTTTACAAAAAATCCTACGTATGGTTTGGGCACTAATGTTGTTCACGGACGCACGGATAGACAGCGAGACAGACAGACGTTTAAAATAAAACAACTTTTTGCTATTAGACCCCCAAAATGTATATTTCTGATGAAATCTCGAATTGAATTTTCCTGAGCATCACATAGCTTTCTCTATACTACATGTATTACTTCGTATATACATACGTATACGAGAAAGAAAAATATCCGAGGACAGAGTTTAATCATACAAATTGGAGGCATTTTTGATAAAATTTGGAATATGTTAAAGCTTCATGTAAAGTACCCTCAAAGATAAAAATATTTGTCATATATTTATCATGATGAAATAATAATAATAATAATAATAATAATAATAATAATAATAATAATAATAATAATACAGTAAACAGTAAACGAACGGATTTGATTTTTCTGTATTGCTAAATAAATAGAAACTCACCGGAAGCTCTACTACCACTACAAGCAAAAGGAAAGCTCAACAAAACGTGCGCATAGTGAAGCTACATTTACTTTTGCGGTGGAATGTAGCGTCATGGATCAAAGAGCGGTGATAAACTTTCACTGTGCATTAGGGAAAACGGCATTAGAAGTTCAGAAAGACATGCAAAGTGTTTACGAAAATGATTGCCTTAGTCGAGCACAAGTGTCTCGATAGTTTTCAGCATTTAAGAAAGGAACCACGCGTCGGCCATTCTGTGTCTGCTCGGATGGAAGAAATGTCCGCGTGGTGTAGCGAGACTCCCTGTTACGTGGGCCCCTGATACCGAAAAATCAATTTACGGCAAAACGTCTGTCCTGTGAATACCACTAGTGCCTAAACCATACGTAGAAATACCTGTCAATCTGGTTCGAGTCAACTCTTTGAGATTTTGAGAAACCATTCTTTCAAATTTGGGGCTACTTTATATGAACTTTACATGACCGGACATTTTCAAAATTTTCTCAAAAACGGCTTGAAATTATTCTTTAAATTTTTTGTAAGAATGAAGTGAAATACACTTATAAATGTTGTTTGTTTTTTACTGTTAACTCTAAATTTTCAAAAATTGTAAAAGTACGAATATTTCCAATGACTGCAACTACAATAATAAAGATAGACATTATTCCTTCCAAAGAAATTTGTTGTCCATAATTAGTTCTTTCATTAAGGTCATCTACATTTTATTGAAACATTTAGTAGTTTTCGTTTATATTATTGCATTTATAATTAATTATAATTAATTATAGTATTTATAATTGTAATTATACGTCTGCTTTAAATAATATATAAAGTTTCTTGAAAACTCAAGAGTTTTATGTAAAAAAGGGTTTAAAATTCCGCATATCAGAAACGTTCATACTCCATTTTTTTAAAAATAACTCCAAATATTTTCTTCAAACGTTTCTAGTGTATAGTGCTAATTTAAGTGTTATGAGATATAGTTTTTTGGGATATTCTTTCGTTTCTTCAAAAAATACACAAATATAATTTTTTAAATATCTCTCACGTCATTAATATGCACATTTTTCACGATTTGTAAACACTGTTGTACTTGCGAGTTAAGTGCCGAAAATGTCTTTAAATAAAGTATTTCGAAAACTCAAAACTTTTCTGTAAAAAAGGAAAAATATCTCATTTACAGTAATGCGTTAACACCATTTTCTTAAAAACGGCACCCATTTTTCGCTAAAAATTTCTATTTAGAACGAGTTTTTACTCCTTTTTAATATTCTTAAAGTAATATTTGGCTTCCACAATTAGGAAAACGAAAAATTAAGAATTTTTTTAAAAAACGTACTTTGGGCGGCGATAGTTGACAAGAGGATAAGGCAAGGTCGTAATGCCAGTCTATACAAAGGAAATTATGAAACATCAACACTAGAAAGTTTGTGCCATTCTATAACACCATTAGTATTTATTCATTTTATAACTATACTCACGTGTATCTGATGCGCTTTTTGTATTGTAATCGAAGATAGAAACTTCCAAGTTCTTGACTTCATGATGTAGCACTCATCTCTTTGTTGTTGTTGGGCGTGGTACTCATTCTCTGGCCCAGTTATTAGGTGCTGAGGGATAAGTTGAAAGAAGTGTGGATGCGTCAAGTATTCTGCTTCTACCCTAGAATGCAGAGTGAAAAATATAGTTTGATTACATCTCAATTACGTTTATCCAATTATAGAACACATTATGCTTCACTAATTTACAGTGTGAAATAACTTTTTTGTTCTAGATTCATGATCAATGCCGGTGCCGGAGTATTTGTGTTCTCATGGAAGCTAATATATTTGCGCAACCTGTTATTCAATTTCAGATTATAATACAACTCATTGTGATACATATTTAGTAGGACTACACAATTATATCATAAAATATTCTTTTACAAACTCTTTTATTTCAGTACGTTAAAATTTCTATCTGCGGCCATTCCGCTAATCCGTGAAACCACGGATTGCTTTCTTAATTTATCTAGTATGTTCAATAGATGTAATTACTACATCAACAAGACCCATTTCCAGCATTGTATAGTTTTCAAATGTTTTAAGTTTGAGATTCAAAAATCTACATTCTCTTCTTGCCACGTATACTAATGTGAGATGAATCCTAGAAAACAATGGAAAACAACCCTTACTAAAAGGAAGAAAGAAAAAAGAAATGTTTGTCACAAAACAGTTTTCATTGTCGAAGGGCAGAACTGCGACCCTTAGAACTTCGCGCTGTAGGCAATCGTTTACTTTACTTATATTCAATGCCGACTATTGCGTACAATATGCTACTTAATATTCTACAATATACTGTTATGTATAGTAGAATCTTAGATTTCAGCAGTAGCTAAAATTTTCTTTGCAGGGAAGCTCAAAATTCTACACGTACTTCCTTGAAAAACTACGTAGAAACAACTGTTCACGTTATATCACGAAAATAACGGAATTACTTTTTATTTTCTGAAGGACATGAAAGATCTGAATATGTATTATATACGATATTCAGTTAGATGAAAATTAACAGTTGCCCGCAAATGTCTTTCTGGCACTCTGAAAACTCCAATTAAAGAGAAGTCAGCGACGGCCTTCAGAATATGTTGCAATATAACTGAAGGAAAATTGTAGATTTTAGTCGTGTGTAGCAGCAAAAATGGTGCTGAATGGTTAAAAAATGTAAATTGATCAATAACATTATTTAGTAAATATTTAGTAAATATTTAGTGAAGGAGCTTATTAGATTTCTTTTGTGATTTTGGACTTGTGTCACTGTGAATAAGTTCTGTGACACCTTGTAGTTAATTCATTAGAAATCAAATATTCTGGTTAATTTGTGATTACTTATGAAACCATTTGGCTACACAATGTTTTACTTTTACTTAACAAATAAAACATTTCGTGTAACACAAAAGTTAATTAAATATTTGAAGAAAAACTATTTTTTGAAGAACTGGTTCTATATTCACTACAATTTTCCGACTTTTCAACTGTTTTATACATCGATATAAACTAAAGTTAGATTTCAATGTACGTTAATGGGCAGGCGTGGTTGTAAGAGAACGCCGGTGTTTCAACAAAGCGATTAAACCTGGTGACAGTTACGAATTATTTTGTAAACCATTCACAAGCGTTGAAAGAAGAAATTATCACTTTCGTTTAGGAAAGATTCTAATAATAAGAGATTTAATAATACTACCATGAATCAGTAACGTCTTACCTAAACAAAGATAGAAGAAAGAAATTACTCTGTGGTCCTTCGTTGACTCATCCACATTAATACGGACTGCCAAACAATACACTCGTATATTAGAAAGGATAAATTTCCATTTCGGGAGGGGCGATGGCCTCCTTGTCTTTTCCAGTAAACGTGTCTGCATACGCGCTCCTCCACAGGAGTCCCCAACCCTTTTCTCGCATCGACCACTTTTAGAAAGTATGGTTTACTTCACTTCTTCCACCTTCAATTATTGTTTATAATATACATCACACATTATAGTTACGATATAAATAATCAATAAAATCTTAATATTTGTTATTCTTGGATTTGTTAATCCGACAGTGCACATTCGGCTATCAACTCCCTGAGGACTCTTTGATCATCATTGATCCCATTTAGATAGATAGATAGATAGATAGATAGATAGATAGATAGATAGATAGATAGATAGATAGATAGATAGATAGATATTATTCTGCAGGTAGGTATATACAACCTGGTGGCAGAACTCTACAATTTACATATTACTAATTTAAAATTTTATGCACAACCAGAGAGGGTCGTTGGAAACTCCTGGGAATCCCGACTCCGTTGGGAACTCCTGGTCTATTTCAACGAAAACTACACTTCACAATAAACCCATACCTGTGACCATACACCTTCACCAATCTTCTATCCTATATCTTCTCCTTGTTCTCAAGTTCAAGTCACTTGTCGTAGTGCTCAAAGAGGAATGACTTCTTGACCATGATCCAGCGCTATCTTAAATACTTTATTTACCACTACATCAAGGAAAATAAAACAGCTTATCTTTCATCCCTTCCCTTTTTCTGCTCTTATCGTTTTCCCTGCTTCATTCAGTGAGGTAATTTGCAGTGGCTTCTGTATACTTTTTGCGTGGAAATAAAAAACGCTTAGAAATGGTACGACGAAACTGAAAGAGTATAGATTTAAGATTCACAGTTATTTTACATATTTTGGTAGAGTTACATATTTTAACTATTACTATATCTTTCTTACATATTGCGTTACATTTGAATATATTGACATGTAAAAGCGCAACATCTGAGATACGGGTTGGCAAATATGTTCCTAGAGTCGTCTTTCTGTTAAAGAAAGCAATGTAATACTTTTTGAAGCCAGTGAACCTTTGTCATGAATTGCTTAACCAACCATCCCTTTTCTTATATCACGTTCTCAGAAGCAAGGATGAGCGGATGTTTGCGAAGTAGCAGTAATCGCAACCATATATTGCTCATATTTCATATAAGGTGTGCATAACTTGATCCACAGCTGACAATCATGTCATATAGACCATTGACTTATCGCATTTCCTGCTCCCCGTTGAGAAACGTTCTCCCATCTATCAGAGATGCGGAATTCATGCATTCATGAAATGTCGTCAGCAAGGGATTAATACTCCTTTGGACCTTCGGAATGCGATGTGAATATGTGATAATTGTTCTCAATAAATTGTGGTGAAGTGTTCTGTTGTGTTTCTGTTAGATATGGAGAGGGTGCTCGGTCCCCTTACCCCTCCCCCCTTTCCACCGGATCCAACTGTCTTTGCGGTTCGACTATTTGCGTAAGAATTGGCACCTGGTAAACAATATTCTGTTCAGGTGAGACATATCGTGCGGTAAAAGAACATTAGCCTATTCCATATTATAGAGCAATAAATAAATTGCTTTTGCACACTAACTACGCATGACCTGTAATATAAAAATACTTTTATCCTTTCAGTATCTAATATTTCTATAAAATAGCATACACTTTGAAACACTTTTTTCGTCGCCCCGAAATACCTGCCAGAACAATGAACTTGCTATTATTTGTTTATCAACAATTTTAACTAGTATTAAGGATATAACAACTTCTAAAGAATGAAATGTTTAATATTTTAAAATTGAGAAAATTTGCGGGTAGTAATAACGAAATAACGATGATGTGCTAATGTATACTTGCAGAAGTTGGCTACGTGAGCGAGAAAGATTACGATGACGACAACTGGAAAGACTCGAGTGAACACCGAGAGTGAAAAGAAACGAAGACGACGACAAAGACGATAACTTTTTGGCAACAGGTAAGGCGACCCGCAAGAATCAAATTACGCAACTGAGAAAGTTTCTAACTCAGAGAGGGAGGAAGGAAACTGTAATACATATGAAGATATTGGATCTAGGATTGTAGGATTAATTTAAAAAATAGTATTACTAATTGTATTATTATTGTTATTATTATTATTATTATTATTATTATTATTATTATTATTATTATTATTGTGTTTCATTTTTTCAACTTTTACATTGGCTATAGTGTACAAATTGGTTGTTAGCAGTCACAATAATTCATACAGTTTTACAAATATTTACAGATATATACACAGGAGAACAGAAAAGAAAAATATAAAAAAAAAGATTATAATTCAGTATAATAATTTTATTATTAATATGATTATTGTCATCACTAATATTGTTTGTATTATAGTTAGTTTACCATTGCTTTTTATAACTAAAGAAGCAATACTATTCAGTATAGAGATATTGAAAATTCGAAGTTAATTTCAATGTCTCTCTGGAAAGCGGGACCCAACAAAGGACAGGAAGATTTTCTGCCTGCAGTGAAACATATGGAAAAGTGTGGAAGAGGTGGCGTTTGAGAAAATTTGGCAATCATTTTTCCATATTTCTTTGCAAATGTTAACAATAATTAAGTATTTTAGAACGCTGGCGAAAAAAATATATACGTCCATTTGAAATATACTTGCGTCAATATCTACAAATTTTTGAATGTAGGAAGAAGTGCAAACAAGAAGACAAAACATTGTAAGACGTTTTCCATAATCTATAACATGTCGCATACCGAAAACTGATACACTTTCAAAGCTGTGACTATCTTATGTGCTGCACATTACATTTTGAGAATACCTTGGGTATCTATAACGGAATTTTTGCAAGATTAAAATGTTCTTCATCTCAAAATTTGTGTAAAGTCGAAATTACTACCGGGAGCGGTGGCTCAATGCATCAACTGATATCACTGCGGCGCCTCTGACCGGGAGGTACTAGGTTCGAGTCCTGATGGCGGCAGGATTTTCGACACTAGCTTTCCAGCTAGGTCGAATTCAGCCGCTGTCTGGAGGAGAATTCAAGCGGCCGGCTGCCCTGATCGGTAGTTTCCCATGGTTTCTCCGATGAACACCAGGCGAATACCGGAGCAGTACCCTACCAACCGGGCCACGGACCGCGCGCGATCTGTCCTTCCTCTTCCTTGTCCTATCCTCTCCCCTTACACACACACACACTAACATGCACTACAGTACCACATATTCCGGGATATCGGTCGGGAACTTAGAGCTTGTCCCGGCTGGAGCGGTGCCCAGCTGGTGGGAGAGTCCTGGTTAGGGGGAAACCCCACGGTAGGTCGGCGCCAGATCTCGCCATCCAGCGGGGGAAGATCACTGCCATCTCCCGAAAACGAAATGCACTACACTAACGGGACTAATGATCAAAGCAGTTAACGCGCCCGGAATCACGAAAACATCAACCAATCAATCACTTGCCGAAACGTATGAGAATGTTAGAGAAATATTGAGTTCGTCATTCTATATGATTCGCCGTCTTGTCATCCCTTCCTACACCCACCAAACCAACGAGCCTTAAAATGCGGGCAGGTAACTTACCAGACGGTCACTACAACCTTCAAGGGAGTGTCGTCCGCCAAAAATGCGCGCACTGCCACTGCAAGAGAATGCGCGGAGCGATTTTCATCTGTCAGACACTAACGCGTTGCAGCAGTCGTTTGTTCTTCAAAAAGGTATAACAACGCTGGAGTGACGTTATCAAAAATTGAAGCTCCCGAATGGATGAAAATACCCCCCTTCTTTCTAATTCAAGAACTGTCAATTTACCCTGTGTTTAAATCAGACGGTTTTTGTTGCTTGATCATTTATCAGAATAGTACATAATAAAGCCCAGTGTCATGTACAAAACTTTATTTATAAATTTTGTCGCTTGAAAATTTATCAGAATAGTACATGAATAAAGCTCAGTTGTATCCGGTGTCATGAACAAAACTTTATTTTTAAAGATCTTTCTGATATGTTTGTTCATTTTCGATCATGAGTACACAATTATGCCTCATTGGCTAGTACCTATCTGTATACCGCCTACGTTTAGAAGGCAGTTATAAAGCAATCAGCTATTCTGGCTTCAATGAGAGTACATTAACACTTTCTAATATTTGTTTTAATTCAGTTGCATTGCCCCTTTTGTTTTCTCTGTGCTGCTGATTCAAGTGTTACTTTTAACTCAACAGTAATAGATAAGTTATTTCTCAGATGAACGTAGTGAATTAAGTCATGCTTGTACTTTAATCACGATAAAAAATATGTCTATTAAGACCCTTTTCGGGTTCGTCAAAATGTAATATATATCTACGTTGATAATACTTTGAAATATATTCCAAAATAACCTAAAAGCAGTTTTTGTCCTTTTCAAAATGTTTATGGGACTGTTTGTGTAGGTTTACGTAATGTGGCACTGACTTCACAGGTCCTTTTGAGAAGAAACAACATCCTGGCAGCGATAAAATCGAGTCTTGGAGGCGGGAGCATTTGGAGCGGAAGAGGTGAAGAAAATAACAAGAAGTAGAGGCAGGAAGGAAGTCGTGGTTAGAGACGTACTAGAAATGAAAAGGTGAACGTCGAAGCACAGGAAGTGGAGGATGTGAACCTCAAGCAGGTAGCAACAGGAAAGAGAGGAATTCGTGGAGTGGAAGTGATAGTGGTTGTGGTTCGTGCGATATGACGGAGGAGATAAAGGATTAGGTAACTGATATCCTCCAGAAGAATTGAGTCGATGAGTCCAAAACCCAGTCATCTCCATGGAAACTAAGTTTACAAGGGAGATGAAAAACGAAATCATTCAACACTTATGTGACAAATAGAGCTTTCAAAATGTGTACATTATAATATGAATATTTACAAAAGATTCCATCTCTAGTATCTAATAATAACACTTGTTGTTTGTTTTTAAATTTATAATTAGAATTGGGAGATGATCCGTTTTCAAACAAAACCTTACAATATACTGAACTTTACATTAAAAAAGTGAAAATATTAATAATTTCTCATTTATAAATAAAATAAACACTTATTTTAAGTCTCAGATTACATGGGTATGAATATTTGTGTAACTGGAATAGTATCAATAATTAACACAAGTTAAAATTAATTTCGGAATGTTCAAAATTTCTTTAGTGCATGGTTGCACTATTATCTGATAGAAAAGTAGTCTGTAGATACAGAAATTGTTTTCTGGATAATGATCATCTGCCCAGGGCCACATACAAATTTCTTCATAGAATGACAAGAACTCATTTGAGATGTATTGCATAACTTTTTTATGTTCGCAATAAAATTTATGAACCATGAATGAAAGGTGAGATACTTCCACCTCACCATATGTTAAACTGCTTTAAGTTGATACCTAAAATTGCTGTTTCTCATTTCTTGTTTTTTCACAAGAGCATTTTGGTAACAAAGTGTTTCCCACTTTATTCAGAGAACAGGTCATATCCAGAGTAAGGCATGTTCCCGAACTCGAAGATTTCTCTGCTCAGTATATTACACGTCCAGTAGGAACATATGATCTGTTTTCAGTCTAAACTGTAGGCCTACATTTGTGGAGTTGGATAATGAACGAATTGGTAATTTCACTGTGGTAAAAAAAATTGAGATGACCGGTTTTCAGACTCATGGAATCAAGAAAAAACATGTAAAGTACCCCAAATTTTAAAAAATGTTTTTCAAAATTTCAAAGCTCAACTAGAACTAGATGGACAAGGGTTTCTTCAATTTGGAAAAAATCCTACGAATGGTTTAGGCATTAGTACTTTTCACAGACGAACGGACGGACGTTTTGGCGTCAATTGAATTTGTATTAGAGGTTTTTTCTTAATTTAGCACATTTTTTTCACTTTTCCGTTATCAGGGCCCGGCAATGAATTTGTTTTCTCGTACCGTTTCTCATACCGATAATTGTGTATGAGAAAGTAAAAATTATTTAGGGTAGAGATAGATGGCAGCCGCCAAGAGGATGAGGACAAGACCGTAAAGCGAGCCCAAATGAAAGAAATTAGAAAATTTTACTATGAGACACATACTGCTAAAATGTATTGAAATATTTAAACATAATTCAAAAGAAACTAGTGATGTTACAAAATAGCAATGTCTTCTTCGAACTAGTTAGTTTCTTGTTCTCTTCAACATTGATAATACTCTTGCGGTGCCTGCCGCTCCTTTTGGAGGCGGTGAAGAGCGTCTTCTCGCATACCGAACATCTTATAGATGTATCTCGGTCCTGTATATTTACAAAGTTGCCCATGCCATTCCTCCTTGAAGACTTTTCTATGTTTGTACCTTTGTTCTTGCAGAAGGTTGGGAATGCCCCCTCCGCTTCGAATACAACTGAAAACATTTGTCTTATGTGGGTTTCAAACCCACCGCATCAGTACCCATTATTAGCACATCTACCTCGAGTCCCTGTCTCACGACGTCAAATTACTTGACAATATTAATTGTAAAAATGATATGGTTTGTGTCTTTTTTCGATAAACCGCCTTTAATCTGCTTTTTTAATATTTAAGCATTCTGAAACCATTCTTTTCCATAGCAACAACACAAACAAAGCTATTTTAGGATTAAAATCTAGCAACAACGCAGCCAGTAATAATTTTTTACTGAAAATTAGATTACTCTACTACTTAAAAGTATAGTGAAACGATATATTTATAACACATGCCAGTTAACACAATAGTTTAGTTTAATTTTATATTACATTATTACTGAGGAAAATACTTTTATCAAAAACCACCTAAATTATTCATATTTTCTACAATTTTCGGTCCGTATAAGCATAATTGAAATATGACTCTCAGAATATTGTAGAAGAGTAAAACATGGTTCTGTACGTCAATTTTCATTGAAAAATATTGGAACAGTTTGTAAGGAAATGTATTTGTTTCTGAAAATGCTTAATTTTGTGCTCAGTTTCACACACAAGTTCTGTGTTTCCGTGAAACTTAACTTAATTAAATAAGACATCGTTTGAATCACTTGTACTCACAAATGTAGTAGTATATAAAGAATGCCCGTAATGAAAACATTTCTACTTGGTAATGATCCTACGAATAGTTGAGGCACTAGTTTTATTCACAGACGGAAGGACAGATGGACGGATGAACAGCCGGAGTCGGCAGACTGTTGTGCGTGTTGAAAAAAAACAAACAACAACACTTTTTCGGTATTAAGAATTCCCCCAAAACTTGTATTTCCGTTGAAATCTCAAAATCTATTTTCTTCAGCATTACATTAATTTCTCTATGCAACGTTTACTCTGTATATTCGAGTACGTACATATTCCAGAAAATAATATAATACTTAATAGAGTAATATAAGTAGTCTATAGTGTAGGCCTATATCTGTGTTATTCCTATTTTTATTTCGAAATATCAAAGATGGCTCTATTTATAAGAAACAACGTAGAAAACATGAATTATAGGCAACGAGCACACAACCCGGAGAAGAGAAATCTTAGTTCAGAGAAGACGCGTTTTGCAAGTTCCCAAGAAGGGTTGTAGGCAGAATATTGATTTGCATGAGCACGTAACGTTTGTGGGGGTAGACATGGGCCTTTCTAGGGTGAGTTGCGGGACGCGAGGAATGCAGGGGGACAGGATTGCAATATCTGTGCTGCTTAGAATCAATGGCCTGTTGTGCGAGGTCGCTGCAGCGCGTGTCGCATTCCACACCAAGATATACGAACTAGTCCATGGACGTACACAACCCATTCAACGCAAACAATTCGGTGTTAAGAGAGAGCCTTAGATCAACCGCACCGCGAAATATAACAAATGACAATCATCACACTTTTATCTTAATACGGAAAACTAAGGAATATGGATTTACCCCTTTCCAGATTTTTCGACTTTTCATCTTGATTGATTGATTAATTTTTTCGTGTTTCCGGGCGCGTCAACTGATTTGGTCATTAGTCCCGTTAGTGTAGTGCATGTTTTTTCTCTCGGGAGATGGCGGTGATCTTCCCCCGCTGGATGGCGAGATCCGGCGCCGACCTACTGTTGGCTACTGGGGTTTCCCTCTAACCAGGATTCTCCCACCAGCGGGGCACCGCCCCAGCCAGGACGAGCTCTAAGCTCCTGACCGGTCTCCCGGAATATGTGGTTGTGTAGTGCATGTTAGTGTAAGTCTGTGTGTAAGGGGAGAGGATAGGACAAGGAAGAGGAAGGAAAGATCACGCGCGGTCCGTGCCCGTTTGTTAGGGTACTGCTCCGGCATTCACCTGGTGTTGATTGGAGAAACCACGGAAAACTACCGATCACAGCAGCCGGCCGCTAGAATGCTTCTTCAGACAGAGATTGAATTCGACTTAGCTGAAAAGCTAGTGTCGAAAATCCTGCCGCCGTCAGGACTTGAACCTAGGACCTCCCGGCCAGAGGCGCTGCAGTGACATTTAATCTTTAATTGGTATCAGGGTCTGACATACCGTGCCAGCAAGTTGGCTCTGACACAACAATAACTTATTGTTGTGTGTACACGTCCAGCGACTCAGTACCTTACTTGTTAGTGAAGATCTATCTTTGAATAAAGTAAGAGCTACAGTTGTGGTTTGTTTTTAGATTTTTGTAACTTTTTGTGTCGTGCGGTGGGAGATACCGCCGATACCAATCTCGTAAGTATTTTGTTTCATCTAGTGATAACAAAACTACGAGATAACATGTAATTATAGAGAGAATATTTCTTCCATAACATATTACAGGCGACCTAGTGGAAGTAGCGATCTGTGTAGAAGACCGGGTCTTCCTCAATTAGAGCTGATAATGAGGGCTTTCAACAGTTCGTGGAGGATGTATTGGAAGAACTTGAGACAGAGATGATTCCAAATATTTACAAAAATTTGATCATGATTCGCAATCCAAACAGGGGCAAGAAAATGAATATGAATGTAAAAATGATTCAAGTACTACCAATATTTTACTTGTGGAATTATTGTGAAATTGCAAGCTATGTTAGTTTGAAATTACAGTAAAAGCTGTCTAAACCGAAACCTAACTTCACCGACACTAACTGTTCAAGTCAGAAACCTAACTTCGCGAAAACTTTTTTTAGCATGTGAAGTTAAATGGCATTTCACATACCATAAGACGGAACTTGTCCAACACAGAAATGGAACGGTTTCTCATGTTCTGCAGAAAGAACTTTATAAAACGGAATTCCTGTGAATTTAATTCAATTAGTAGAGAGACGCGAGATATTCTTAATCGAATCTGGAATTCTTTTCTAAATTCTCTGTCCCTGTGGCATGAGATTTAGTCGTGGTAACCGCACAGTGAAGGAGGGCGACTTCAACTGTCAGCATAGAATTTGACCTTGGGGTCATCTGTCTCTCAAGGCGCAAGCCATAGGAGAATTTCCTCCCTCCTGGCTCTCTGAGCGCGGGAAAGGGTATGGGTAAGCCTTCTATTCACCCGCTCCCAGCTCCGCGTTGAGAATCATAACCCCTCGGCCAAATTCGCAAGTGCAGAAAAGCACAAGTTTACGACACATTCAAAATTAAAGTTGAAATAGAGAAGAACTGGATGAAAGGTGTGTTGAGACATGCAATCTCTTCATTCACTTCGATTTTTTAAAGATTGACATAGGACATTTTTCTCTCAGAGATAAAATTTTTAAAATGTATTTGAGTCTTCATGTAAAGTACCAGCGAAAATCAAACAAATCCGTTTCAAACTCTGAGGGCCCCGAGTTCATTTAATCTGATAGAGGTATATGATTTGTGGAGAAAATTGGCTGAATTGTTTTAGTGCTAGCTTTGACTGCAGATGGATTGACGGATGGAGACAGACGTTTTGCCGCCAATCATTTTTTCGGAATCAAGGACCCACAAAACAGATTCTGATAACACAACGTTTTAGACGAAGTAATTTGCTACAGTACAAGTCTGTTACAAGATTTATCCACTTTTTCGTAACCAGGTTCCGGCGAGAAGAGTTTTTTTGTCGAAAATTCTGTTGCCCAGGGCACGATTACAATACTTTTTCTTTTAAAGAAGCAAGAGCGAGAAAGTAAAAGGTAAAGAAAGTAAAAGTTTAGTAAGTAGGAACTTCAAAAATCAAAAAAGCCTTAGATTAATAGTGAAAAAATATTATTTTAGTGCACAAATTGTTAAGATTTTCTGTCAATTTTCAGAAGAATGTTTAATACTAATTTATTGGTGATTTCTTCCATTATTCGTCATATGTTAATAACGTATATAATTTGATACGTCAATAATTGTAATAAAATCATGTAATTACTAGTTTCTGAACGTGTATATCAATTTTAGAAGTGTTTGAACGTTGACAACCTTGAGTAAAACGGAAACTTCCCTAAACCGGGTTTTTTGTCCCGTATGATTCCGACTTCGATTTTACTGAATATAATAACTACATTGATAATCAAATAGTCGTGTATTGGAGAATGTTTTGTATTAAAACTTACGAACTTGCAAAATTTACAAATGTGTAAGTTCTGCGAATCTTTCGTTCGTATTTGCAGTCTATAGGTTAGTTCATGATTGAGCTTCAAATGATCTCTCCATTGCTTACACTTCTGTATTTTTCAGTGCCGCTGAAATACCTCATCCGACCGACGCGACTGCGCAAAGAGAGCCAAAAGGAATTCGCATTCCAGGAACCGAAGGGACTTCAAGACCAACCCACCCGCACTCCAAAATCTTCAGTATTAAAAATACCAACAGAGACATAACTTCAGATAGCATATAACAGTTTAAATTTATGTACGTGGTACTAGTGAACTAATATCGCCTGTCGGTAGTTATTATTTGCACGTTTAATTGTATAGAGAGCTCTACTACAAGCAACTAGATATTCTCAAGTGAGCTGTTTGCTAATGAACTCGCTTCTACACAAATACATTTGCGATGTGATATCACGAACCCCTACGTGCCAGTGGTCAAACATCCATATACAAAGCCACGTTTAACATACCCACATTCTGCAACGGTCTATACACGTTCCAACCGTCAGACACATGTAAATACATCAGAGTTAAATACGTCGTATTAAATTTGTGTTTCAAATGCCATCATGTATATTAGTGACCTAGATCCGGGATGACATCTGAAGCACAGACGGAGCGAGCGCGTGCCTCGACAAGTAGCCGGAGTGCACGAGCCTCGTGGGCCGCGGAGGTAGCGCCGCGTAGTGGACGCCACGGGAGACTCCGTCGCCTGGGGACTCCCCCCCCCCGCTTCTCGCCAACAGCGCAGAGCGGGATTATGTTTAATCATGACGCATTGCTCCGCTAAGTAATGAGCGCTGCCCCGGCGCCGGAAGCTGTACGCTTCCTGTGCCCACCCTTTTGCACTTTTGTTCTCTTTCACTGCTTCTCCCTCTCCCCGCACTCCCGCCCCTCTCTCCCTCTCCCCGCGCTCCCTCCCTTCTCTCCTTTCCCCACTCTCCCTCATGTTCTGAATATTCCTCTCTTCTCTATACCTTCCTTTCTTTCTCTTTCACTTATCCTCTTTCACTCTCTTTCACTTCCCCTCTTTCACTCTATTTCACTTCCCCTCTTTCACTCTATTTCACTCCCGCTCTCACTCACTCGCTCTCTCCCTCTCTCTCTCCATTTTCTCATTCATTCACTACCTCACTCACTCACCCCATCTATCACTCACTCCCACTCACTGTCTCTCGCTCTCACTCACTCCCTCTCCCTATATTTCTCTCACTCTTTCTTTCGTTCACTGTCTTCTTTCTATTTCACTCCCTCTCTTTCTCTCTATTACTCTCTCTCTCTCTTTCTTTCACTCTCCACTTTCTCTCTTTCACCCCTTCCCTCTTTCACTTCTTCCCTCTCTCTCACACACACTCACTCCTTCATTAACTCACCCTCTCACTCACTCATTCTCTCACTCACTCGCTATCTCTCTCTCTCATTCATCCCTACTCTCATTCTCTTACAGATTCTCTCTCACTCAATCCCTTTCTCTCACTCGATCTCCTTGGTATATATACTCATCTCTCACTTTCTTAGTTGGTGTTACAGCTCAGGTTGTCTTGACATCTGTACTCGCAGGTTTTCGGAAGTGTTTCGACATCATGAGAATACTTGGTCATGAGGAGGGAGAATAGGGCTATCACCTGGTACAAGTTTCAGAGAAGAGATGGCATGGGGAAAATGTGCACGCGTAGTCCCGAGAATTCAACCAGTTGTAACTCGGAACCTAGGTCTTTCCGGTCAACGATTCTGCGGACGTAATGATGTTTCCGCTGAGCTATCGCATTCGGCCCCAGTCTTTATATCCTGGTGGCTCGCAACTTCATATGAGAACCCACAACACACACTCCCCCAGACCTCCGCCACGCTCACACGTGGTGTCCTGTGCGGTCCCGCAGGGATGCTCCCTCTTTCTCTCGCGACCTTCAAGTGGGTAAACAGGGCAGTGTTGCTTCACAATCGAAGCCAGCCAAGCGTACTCACACTCCTTAATGCTCTCGAGTTAAACGCTTAGATATGTATTAAAAGTTGTCTGCAGTTTAAACAAGGTTGCTTTATATATAGCTGAGCAAATGTCGTATCATATTCAACTGCTACGTAAAACATTAATTTGGAATGGCAAATGGGATTCTGAATGGCAAATGGGATTTTGAATGGCAAATGGGATTTTGAATGGCAAATGGGAACTTCGTTCTCGGATAGGGTAAAAGACGCATAAGAGAACGATGCAGGTCGCATGTTGTTTGAAATTTATGATTTTTCGAAATTGGCAAAAGGACGATTTTTTGGAGGCTTGTTTCTACAACTACAATATTGATGAAAAAGGTGTTTACTTTCTCCTATAAGTATGTATATGCGGAAAATATATGGAGTATAAAGAAAATTATGTAATGCGCCGAAAAATCGATTTCAAGATTTCAAAGGAAATACATCTTTTGGGGTTCCCTGAAATCGAAAAAGTGTTTTTTTTACTATTTTAACCCTTCATAGGATTTTTTTCACATAATGGATATTTCCAGGTAGCTCCGGCTCGACTCAAAGCACTGTGATTTTCAATAACATTCTTTAATTTTCGTGGGTACTTTACAAGAAGTAAATTTTAATTTTTTTTCAAAAATTATTCCAAGTTCTATTTCTCCAATTTCTTATCAGAATATAGCAACATTCACTTATAAAGGCGGCATGGATGTTCTTGAAATTTTTTCGGCGTCTTACTACATCTACAATATTAAAGAAAGATATTTTCTTCTAATTAAATTTCTTTTCCATAATTAGATCTGTCATTGCGGGCATGTACATTTTTGAAAATGTTAGAAATTTTCTCGCAATATTGAGTGAAATATGAGCAATATAAAAAATAATCAAAATCAAGAATTTCTCAAAGCCGACTCCAAATGTCTTTTTTAAACTTTTGGTAGGGATAGTGTCAAATGTACAGTACAAGATGACAAACGCCATCTAGCTCTATTCGTTTATTTTTTCAAAAATTATTATAATTGTAATTTTTTTATCATTTCTCTCACGTCGTTAATATTCACATTCAAGGAGATTTGTTGACATTATTAAATTTTCTGAAACAAGTGCTTCAAATGATGTTTGATAAAGTTTCTCGAAAGCTCAGCAGTTTTCTGTGAAAATTAGCTCAAAATTCCGCATTTTCAGTAACGCTGAAATGATATTTTCTCAAAACTGGCTCCAATTGTTTTTCCAAACTTTTGTACGGATAGAGACAACGCAGTGTTCATGATGATGTAAAAGTCATTTTGATGTATCCTTTTGTTTTTCCAAAAATTAAACAAATGTATTTTTCTTCAAATATCTCTCAAGTTGTTAATATGCACATTTCTAGCAATTTGTGTACATTATTGCATTTGGAGTGTAAGCGCTTAATATGACTTCCAATAAAGATATTTCAACATTAAAACGTTTTCTGTGAAAAAATTTCAAATTTTGCCTTTTCAGAAACGCTTAAAGATTTTCTTAAAACTGCTTCAAATTTTTCAACAAAAATTTCCGTATAGGACATGATTTTATTCTTCTGTAATATTCTTAAAGTAATATTTCAGTTCTACCGTAAGGAAACCAAAAAATTGAGAAAAAGTTTAAAAAATGTACTTTGGGCTGGAATAGATGGCTGCTAGCGAGATGATGGGGCAAAACCGAAGAGCTAGCCCAAACCAAAGAAATTAGAAAACAAGTACAAGAAAGTCTGTTCCATTCTTTAGACCACGAGTTTCCTGAGTGAAATCTGTTCTTTAAAGATAGAATCTAATTCTGATTCTGATTCTGATATATGATCATGTTAAATGTTTCAAAAATGAGTATTTTTCGTGTTATTATTGGCGAACTCTCCGTATTTTCGAAATTTGCAAATATTACGCGTTAGAAATATTGGATTGAGACAATTACATTCTTAAGCGTCGGCCCACTATACTGAGCTTCCGTAGGGTAGTGTTATGGCTGACGACGAGTTAACTCGGAAGACCTGAGTTCGATTCTCGGTGCTGCGGCGAAGATATAATGATTGCTGGTTGAAAACACTTTGGCTTGTTTATGTAATAGTAGAATGTAGCGAAGCAGTTCGAAATAATACGAGAAAGGATGTGCTATTGTAGCATCACTAGTTTCTTTGATGGATTTCATCTATTATGACAAGGAGACTTATCATAAACGAGATTACTTCTTTCCAGATCAAAAATGCAATGCCCATCATCACTTATCTTTACGCAATAATATTTCAATTTAGGTCCCATTGATTCGTGAGTAGAGTTATAACGGTGCAATATGTTGTAAGACCTTCGTTTCTCTACAAAAAGGATACCAAATTAAAACCCGCAAGTAATATAAATGCAAGAAAAATATATTATTACTACATGTTTTTCATTACGTTAATATTATTGGCTGTTTTACCAAATAAATCCCTTCATTCCTCAATGACTGTGTTCTGGTCTTGCACTTGCGATAACTAAGAAGACAGGTAATAAGATTGATTAATCAATGTTAAGCTAGAGTCCCATGATACCTCAATAAATAAATGGTTGCAATCTAGTTTGTGGTATCCTTTGTACATTATACTGCAATGAGGTCATTGCTGGTCGCCGGACCCAAACTCACCCCTCGGTCACGCCAATTAGGACAGTCCCTGATTTGACACGGCTCAGCGCAAGACGCGCGAACATGTGCCTGTCGTTCTAACCAAAGATTTACGACTAGGGTGGGATTGTCTTTCGGGGACAGCCCTTCAGGCAAAGAGCGGGCGGCTGCCCGCCCACGTTTACACTAGGTAGCGGAACAAGCGAATTATATAGATCCCGGATACTGTCTAAGTAATCCCATAGGACTTATATAATCATCACGGAGACAGCAGAAAGGACTGCTTTATTCATTTCTGGTGTACTGGCCAAGACACACGCACAACAAAGACCACCAATCAGGCGCCCAGAAAATGACGTTAGTTAGAAAATGCCCTATCGGCTTCCGACTCGCGTCGAATATTTGAGAAACTGAGATTTCGACCAATAACATTTAAAATTCCGATCACGTGAAGGAGCGATGTGCAAAATTAGATAAGAGAGTGGGGATGCAACGCAGGAAGCTCGAGAGAGAAGGATTTTTGACAGAAGACAGATAGAAGGCGAGAGAACGGCATAGGAGAGAGACTGCTGTGTTGAGGAGAGGTAGTTGGAGCCAGCAGTTAGAGTTGGTCGACCAACGGAGTGCAGTCGGCCCCGTTTGAAAGCACAAAACTGGAAATTATTCCATTTCAACGGGCCGGCGTCGATCCGTAAGGATCGATTGTGCAGCCGAGTTATCAAGGCTGAACCGATACGGAGAAAGGGTGGCGTGTGACGGCCCCCTCCGATTCCCACCGATCGGAGCTTTTTCATCCACCTGACTTCGGGCGGCGGATCGGCGAAGGATTCGAACGGGAAGGAACGATAGCATCGCACGTACTGCTGCTTCCGGCTGGCTGCGCCCTGCTACGACGCGGTTCGCGGCAGCGTTTGTTTTGAGGATGACTTCATATGTGCAATCATCGAAAGAGGTAGACTCAACGACTATCATTTTGTACTAATTCTAAAGACATTCAAAAAAGAGTCATCTAATGTAAAAAAAATAATAATAGAGTTTAAGTTAAGAGACTTTCCGACCAAATTGTATCAGAAAAAAAAGCAATAAACGTGTTCTCGCCATTCAGGCGATTGACACTTAAGCTGGAACATAACCTTGTAATTATTGTAAAGTAGTAATAGTAGCAAATCCAGTGCATGCCCTCATTCAAGAGTGCTCACCCCTGAGGTTCTCATATGCCGGTGCCAGGTGACAGGTAAGTGCCCGTTTGGCGCCCATCATTTATAAATTTAACGCGCACACCTGTCAGCTGATTACCGACACACTTCTGTGTGACGGTGTTTTCCCCCCTTTTTGTGAGGTATCCGGCCCGCGTGCTGCGCGCATTGCTCACATGCGTGGGTTGCCGTATGCGGCAGGTCGGGTTCATCACAATACATACACATATGGATTTGAAATATTTATTTACTTTGGAACGCTCTGGCACCTGTAAAAACACATACACGTGTTACGCAACAAAAGTTTGAAGCAATCACTGAAAACTACGCAGGCTTGAATGGGATGCCCGCGCAAGGTAGACAAATAGGTTAAGGGTCACTCCCGCTCATGGCAGGCGGAAGGTCCTTGAGGTAGAGGTTAATACGCATACTCGCATATGACCCAATTCACGCAAACAATACAAACGGCACGCGGTACGAGTTCAAAAAATTATGGTGGACTAGTTTTTTTTAAAGATTTATTTCCGCGTGATCGACAAGGTCTTTGATGGTTTTTAACATTACAAATTGATATCACTAAATATTTGGATCTCACATAGAACCTGAAATAGGGATTATTGACATATTATTTATTTATCTAATATTTTCAATAGATAAATTCTATTAAACTACAAATTTATAGCTAGAAATTTTAAGACAATTGAGTTTAATGCGAGAGGGAGGTAATCAATGTTACATGATTTAGGGGGGATGGAAATCTTGAAGTATTCTTCGAGGAAATTGGTATGTTTGACCGAAAGTAAAGGTGATTGTTTATTGCAAATCGTCTAAAGAGTTCAAGAATTTCTGGCTGTGATAATTTATTAAAGAGTTAATAGAATACATTTTTAGTTCATTGTATAATTGTGTGTTAGGAATGTACCAAGGAGCATGAAGAGTTTTACGGATGAACTCATTTTGGAGTAACTGAATTTTATTAATGAGAGATTTGGCTGCATTGGACCAGATAGGACAGACATACATAAGTGTAGGTCAAATAATTGCAATGTATTATAGTTTGGCAGTATGTAAATGCAGAGATTTATATTAATAATAGAGTGGAGTTTTTGAATGTCAGTTTTACAAGTTATATTTTTTAAGTGTAAATACCATGTAATCTTTGTATCTAAAAAAAGAATGACGTTCATAATACGTGTTAGAGGAAACCCAAGGTATGGTTTGATAGTACAATAATAATTCAAATAGAATGATAGTTTG
>BLKR01005335.1:0-83105 GCA_011170035.1 Teleogryllus occipitalis
AATCTCTGGATGAAGGCAATATAACAACGCTAACTCTTTTAGATTTTAGGGAGGCCTTCGATTCAATAGACCATGACGTGCTTCTGGCAAAATGTAAATGTCTCGGTTTTTCTGATTCTACCTTATCGTGGATTTCAAGTTATATTAGTAATAGACAACAGGTCGTAGTTGTAGAAAATACACTCTCGTCACCTAAACCAGTTTCACGTGGAGTGCCACAGGGCTCCGTACTTGGTCCACTTTTCTTCCTTATCTATGTAAATGATATAGCGTCGGTGCTATCAAGATGCAATCATCATAATACGCAGATGACTTACACATCTACGTCAGTGGGGAACCTTCTGAAGTGGCTCATTTAATTAGTAAAACAAATCAGGAGTTAGCCTCTTTACATGAATGGTCAGTGAGAAACGGCCTTAAGCTAAATCCATTAAAATTTCAATCAATTATAATTGGCTCCTGTTGGTCCCATAAAGCACTTAAAACTCTAAATATTCCTCATATCGTTCTGGATAACACTACTGTTCCTCTATGCTTACACGTTAAAAATCTCGGTGGGAAATGATAGATAAATTCCTAAATTGGGAACCTCATGTTCGGGACACTTGCCGCAAAGTGTATGCTTCAATGTACTCACTCAAATGTGCTTACAAATGCCTCCCACCCAAAACCAAAAACTACTAGTAAAATCCCTCTTGCTCCCTCTGCTTGGTTACGGTAACATAAAGAAATCAACTGCTGCCGCTCTCCAAAGAGTTCAAAATGCGTGTGTTAGGTTTCAATACAATATCAGAAAGTATGATCACATATCGGGATACTACAAAGAAAATAACATATTAAACTTGAAAGGCTGACGCTATTTTCATAGTTAGTGCCTTTTCTACAAAATATTAAATACGGGTGTACCTACTTACCTCTCTCATAAAATTTCTTTCCTTAAAACAAAAAGGTTCGAGACATCTTTGCTATGCAATATTCCTAAAAGCAACACTAACTTTTACAATAAATCTTAGTAGCAACGACTAGAGAGTGGAATAGCCTTCGAGTAAATGTTAGGAAATGTAAAACACTGCGATCATTCAAAAAACATTTAAATACTTTTTCTGATCTGATATTGTATGATGTAAAAGTGTATACTAAATGTGTTTAAAATTGTAAGGTAAATGTAATATTTTATATCGCTTTTTAACAGTTTTTCTCCATTTCTTGTATTTTCTTAAATTAGTTTTTAAGTGAGCTCAAAATTGTAAGTTAAATGTAATCTTTATAGGGCTTTTTAACAGTTTTGTTTTCTTAAGTTAGTTCTTAATTTAGTTAACAATAGTATAATTAGTCTAAATTAAGTCTATTATAGGGGTAGAAGGTTTTTTGTGTTATCTACTAGTAACTTCTAATTCATTATTGTTTAACTTTGTCATGGCTCTGACTGAATGCGTCTTTTTCCTTAGTACATGATGTTGAAACCTAAAATCGGCCCTAAGCCGTCGTCCTGGCCGGGTGGTAGTGTGCATTCTCATATTGTTTTTTATGATTCATGAATGTATTTGAGATTTTTTGTAAACATTTGATACGTATTGCTAAATTAATATCTCTCAGAATTTATATTCGTGCACACCTTTAGAGTTTTCCAGAGTCAGTAATGTTTGTTTGTTTTAAAAATTAGCTTAAATATATTATTTTGTTGCTCAATGTTGAAGAGCATGCACTTTTCGTTTGTTTTCCCTGGTTTTCACAGGTCGTTTATGGCAAATGCTGGGACATTGTATTCTTGTCGCGTTTGCGAGTCCAGGGGCATGACATCTGTAAGTTGAATTATTTACTTATTACTAAGTATTATTATTTACTAGTTTTTATTTACTAAATGTTTCTCTGAATTCAATTCTTATCTATAAATTTATGTATTACGTGGTTAGGTGGAAGAGCGGGCCTGATGGCCCGAGTCTCACCACATAAATAAAGTTATAATAATAATGATAATAATAATAATAATAATAATAATAATAATAATAATAATAATTATTATTATTATTATTATTATTATTATTATTATTATTATTATTATTATTATTATTATTATTATTATTATTTATTACGAGATATAATACATTAAACACTAACACACCTGGTGGAAGAGGGTGCAACCGTGCAGTACATTACATATACTCATTGGGGACGGAGCCGACAATAAACTGATTTCTTCTCGGAGTAAGAACAGAGTATAAGCGTGTAATCGATTGTGACTCGATCTGGGAACTAATGGACGACGTAGACTTTTGTTCATGATAACATGAAATAATATGATTTTTTACAACATACAAGCTCATACAGCATCAACCAGAGTTGGAAACCAGTCTATACCCACAATTATATGTAATTCAGTGTTATGACATGTAAAAATAGGGAAGAGCCGAATTTAATAAAATAAATAGAAAGGTGTTTTTAATTGATTTGCATGTCATAAATAAAATACCTATGCTTCAGATCATAGATGTTCACCACATTGAAAGGTTTGATACTTCTGGTTTGTAATGAACCTCATGGCCATGGGATCACACTTTATATATATATATATATATATATATATATATATATATATATATATATATATATATATATATTGTGACCATCCGTTTCCCCCGAAGCCTCGGAAAGCGGGTCACATTAATGTCCTGAACAAGAGACCAGCTGTTTTAACGCGCGTCAACGCGGAATGATATGAGAAGGTAACAATTACCTAAAGAGATAAATAGAGATCGCCACGTTAGAGCGGGCGAGCCCTGTAGTTGACGGAGAAAAAGTCGTTCTTTTTCTCTAGACAACATCGGACCAGTTCGGACGTGCCGACCACAAGACGGGAACTTGTGCTGCAACGGACTACAGGAAGGCATTCTATGAAAAACTCTTCAAGAAGACTAGAAGAGGTAATTATCTCCTTACAATTGATATAAACGTATTCTCAAAGAAAGAGACGAAGAGAAACATTTTAATTTTGCAATTTGAGAAGTGATAAGAGAAGTAATGAATAGGCATGAACTAGCCAATGAATTCGTTTCTTTTATTTTCAGTTTATTTTTTTCTCTCGTTAATTTCGTTTATCGTCGTAATAGTGGCTCTTGTAAATCTGTAGTGCTCAATTTAAAAGAACTCGTCGCCAATACAATTCTATCTGAGCATACGAAAAGAGTTTCAACTGAATACGAGACGGTGGGCACGTGCTGGTGAACAACGAGACTTCGACGGAAGAGCGAGCAGTTCTGTGGAGGGGACGGCGTCCTCAGACCGAGGTTGGTTATTTCAAGGCCGCGCCGCTGGGAGCTCCGCGTCGCACCCGAGAAGCGAAAACGTAAGGTCGTGCCTAGCGAACAGTTTCTAGATATTGGAAGGAAAGTTTAGGTTGCAGTCTTGGCGTAGAAAAGAGAGGGGAGACGTATTTGTCATACTTAACGATAAGAAAAGTATAATTACAATTTCTTTCCACCCCTAGCACGCGAGTAAAGAATCAACCTTTTCTTTCAAAAGAAAATTGGAAATGTACAGTTATAACTGGTAAAACTAGAAAATGAGGGAGTAATCAGTTACAGATATTTTCAGAATTGTTTTGTTGAAAGAGAGAGAGTAATTTATTACAGACAAGATCAATTCAGAATTGTCAGACTTGATTTTAAAGTAGAATTTGTTAATTTGTAAGAAGTAAACATTTCTAAACCTTTCTCATGATTGAAGAAAGTAGTAACTGAAATTGAATGTTCAGAGAGAGAGAGAGTAAGAAACCTTGTATATAGTGACTAGTGTGTTTTGTGTTTTTTTCCTTTCAGCATTTTATGATCAGTGTGTATTTAAATTATCTTCTGATTGGTTTGTGTAATTGTAATAACAGCAAAACTTTTATAGAATATATTTGAGTGTGTGAAAAGTGATTCTCCTTGTGTTTTTTAAGTAATTGCATCCAATCCACAACGTTCTGCACGACCCTGAACCCCGCCATTCTTCTTATAAAAAAATTTTTTTTTTGTTTGCGTCCACCCAGAGAACCCCCATTCTGAGCTAGTCGGACGGGTGGGTCGCAGTATCACAGTTCGTATAACGTAATTACTCCTTGGGTGTACGAAAATTAAGCTACAAGGAAAATATTTAAAAAGAAAAAAATTAAATGGTACGTGATAGAAACTTTCTGACTTTGAATTTGATTTCAGCATGCTAAAAATACCAAAATACATTAAAACTTCGTACAATGCAATTTCGTCACAGATCAGTGTAGTTTGAAGAATCTGACCAAATTAGAATATAAAATAATATTTGTTGAACATATATTGAGAAGGGTCGTTTGCAAGCGGGGAGTGGGTGTTGATTAGGCTATTCCTCCGGCATTCACCTGCAAATAGACAAAACCTTTGAAACGGCCGATAAGAGCAGCCGGAACCTAAAATTGAGGCGTTCGGATGCATTTATGTGTGACATTTACAAGTGATCTAACTACTTGTAAAGTTCAATAGTAAAGCCTTTAGCGATTATAGTGAAAGTTTCACGTAGACTAAATTTTCAATCCATTTGTAGCGTCGTATTGGGAATACGATGCCAATTCGGGCACAGTGGTGCGAGGTATGCTACTGCCATACTTATGTAACCTTAACATCACTTCTCTAATGTTTTAAAACTACTTTTAAAACGTTTTAAATGATTATATTGCAAATGATTTTTTACATTGTAAATCCAAAGGATTCTAAGGACATAATGAGGCATAAAAATAGTTTTTAAATTCCCATTTGTATAAGTAATTGTATATGCCTGGTTGGACAAACCACGCTACCTACCAGACCAGAGAATGTGTAAGGTATCTCAGTTCCAACAGTTTACGACTTTGTGCCTGAAAGTGATCATGATGTTCACTTAGGATTATTTTTCTAGTATGTTAGCGAACTTTTTTATTTATGATTTTTTACATTAATAATTAAAATCAATATTATATTCTTCAACGAACGCATAATGATGGCTATTATTCACGAGTTGATGTTTACAACGTGAGCGTCGTAAGAGCGTGTCGAAATTTCTACGAGTGAGTAATAGCGATTATGCGAGAATAGAAGACTAAAGTTTCTCTATGATCTTGAAATAATCAGAATTGGTTTTGAACGGATTTTGTTTTATTAGAAACTGAAGTGTAAGGATTACCTACATGAAACAGTGTATGTGCAATGTGCTTCTTAACAATGAGTAAATCTTCCATAAACTAAAGGATTATACTGTTGAAAAAGTTTTGTAAAGTAAAGCAAGAAAACGTTTTTGCTAAAAGAATTCATCCAATTACTATCTATTCACTCCACAAATGTTGTATATGATTGTTCATAATACTTGCGTGATTTTTCTGGTAAAAATTGTAGAGTTTTTGAATTCGCTATTTCCTGAATTTCAGGTGGGGTATAAATTTCATTATCACTGTCGCTATCTTCAAGAATCATTTTCTGTTGATTGATCAATGCGAAACAACAAAAAACAGAAGTACAAAAATGTCTAGATTACGTACATGAAACTACGAAATAGTTCACTTGTCTATCGCGGTTCAAAAGAAGCGTGAATTGCAAAGAGAAATCAATTCTGCCAGTGGATTCCGAAAATTCTAGGAATGTGATTGGTCGACAGGCTGTGGATTCCGAACTGGAATCCACGGGATGTGTAATCGATGTCATTCATCGGTTAAATACACAGCAGGATTACGTATCTTATTAAATGGTCGTAGAGGAATAAAACTCTGTTTAATCGTTGACTTTCATGTTGCAGCGAAACATCTGTTGGAAAATTAGTTTAAGTTGCATTACGAACACAGCGCTAATTTTTGTATTGTTACGCGCAACAGAAGCGCAGTAAATACAATTTTAACGTTTACATAATATTATAGTAATATAAAATAAAATGGAGTTATAATTACCTTCGGACCATACTAATTTTCCTCCGATTTATAGTAAGGAGGGGCAGGAATACATACAGACCACGTTTCCTCATACTGACCTACAATTCTAGCATATTCAGTACTATTAATTTGAATTTTTTTAGACAGATGATCTGAAAACTGATTAGTACCTTAGATTTTTCTCCCTTTCAAAATTCAAAATTTATTGTTTGTTTATCCTTGAAAATACATTTTATTACATGGGAGTTTTTTTTTTGCTCCCTCTCAAAAATTCAAAATTTAAGTAGTATATGACTTAGTGTAGGGATCACAGAATTTTGAAAATGTGCACACAATTCACTTTTCCCCATAGCACGTCATACGCAGTTTTTAACTGTTTTTTTGACGTAAAAATAAATAAAATAAATAAATAAAAAAGTACACTTTCCGGGTTAAAATGGAACATAAGTAACCTCAAACTATCTCTTGAATATTGGATGGGACATACCCGTCCCGTCAAGTTCAGTTAAGGTCTAATCTCCGCATCGTGTTTCTTCCCGTCGTGTATCCTGGCGGCGTGAATGCCCCGACTGGCCGTGAACCGTGCGCGGGGCAATGGGGGTGGGGGAGTGGGGAAGTGGGGGGGGGGCTGCGCATGCGGAAGCGCAGCGGGTCGCCGGTTCCGCTCCCGGGCGCAGCACCTTTTGTCCGCGGGCGGTGGCGTGGAAATTTCGCGGTTTCTCCGCGCTGCCGCGTTGTTATCGGCAGCCATTAAACTCGCTCTCATCTGCTCAGTTTCTGCTTTTGAATAAAAATAACTACCCATTCACCCCGCTAGATATTATCCGAGGCAACGGGCGTTTTTTTCTGAAGATGAAACGCGTTCCTGAATTATGAAGCGTTCGTGAAAAAATATTAGTTCACTGCAGGGAGAATGAGATGAAGGTTTCTTTCTTTGAAGAATGGAAGTCACTTCTGACAAAAGGAAATTCTGAAAACTGTAACTTTTTAATCGCTGTAAAAAGTAGCAAAAGAGATACGATGTTTTTCAGCATCTGTAATATGAATGTAGTCTCATCAGATTATGAGGGTTATTTAATAAATACTTACACTTTCGTCCTAATCATCTGTACATTTATTACGACTTTGTGAACTAGCCAACCTTAAGACATCGTAAGCGGCAAGTTCTAGTGCTATCACCTGAAGTTCTGTTTGCGCTGTTGCAACGTAAAAATGGCTGCTCTTTGCCAATCTTTGCCAATATTTGTTTGCACTGAAGAAGAAAAGACGTTTCGTAATCTGTTTCTTGCCGTCTCAATATTCTGAAGCTGAAAACTACAGCAGATTTCCAGCCCAATATGGGTGCAAAAGTTTGCTTCAGCAAAGTATCTACCAGTGTATTGAATCGTTCAAAACGTTTCAAACAAACGTTGTAGGGTAAGGAAGGAGCAGACGGCCAGCCGCAGCAACCACTGATCCCAGCAATGAGTAATCCCATGCCCTTTCTTAATAACCGACGTATCGTTCACTATTGATGATATGGCACACATGGTTTCACAACCATTTTTAACTCTACGAAAACTTGGGCAAAATGTCGACAAAAATGTCGTCGAAAGACGGGTCTATTGAAAATGTGTTTGTAATGCCCGGGTACTTTCAGATTGATTCATTGATCCACACTTACAAAATGAGCTGAAATATGAATTTTTACCCTCCCAGAGACACTAGGAGATTGGTGATGGATCGCCGTGACTGCTGCCATGGATCGCAACAAGTTCAGTAATATTCATTGAGGGACTCTGATGGTTCGAGAGTCCCGTGACCTAAGCACTCACCAACCGAGGTGCGCAGAACCGCATGAAAATACGACATATGCATACCGATGTTTGCCCGGAGAGCTTGCTGAGAGAATCAACACATGTTACTATAGGGCCTCTGCTCCAAGCATTCGAGTCCCGACGATAGCAGACTTTTCAACACTAGCTTCATAGCTAGATCAAACTCAGTCGATATCTGAGGGAAACTTCTAGCAGCTGGCTGTTCTGATCGGTAGTTTCCGTGGTTTCTCCGATCAACACCAGGCGAATGTCGGAGGAGTACCCTAGCAAACGGGCCACGGACAGCGCGCGTGGCGATCGCTCTTTCTTCCCTTTCCTTTGTAGCGTCGCCTGGTCCGGCGCCGGTGCGTCGGGCCGCTTCGGGGAAACCCGCGTTAAGCCGGATGTGGATGGGGGTGGACGGGTGCGGCGCCACGCCGCGCCGGTTGGAAAAGCCCTCAGGAATCCCGGCTGGAATTTCCTTCAAAGGGACGCGCGCGGATGCGAGTCTAAGAGATGTCGGTTGCAGCTCTGGAAAGGCTGGCCAGCGAGCCGTATGATGCCCGCCGCTTGTAGGGTGGGGGCGAGCCGTCGGATATTTAAGGCCGCGCCGACACGAGCCTCGCGGGATACGCTGGGTGTCGAAAGACGAGAGGTATCTCCAGTGCAATCCTTGCACGTGATCTTCGGGTCGAAGATCGGTTTGGCGACAAGCCATGTAACTGGTGTAGTTACGGGACTCTATGTCCGACAGCTTCGCACCTCGCGTAGCTTTTTGCTGTTTCCGAAGCAGTGGTTCTGGGCGAGGACTAGGGGACGGTCGCGGGGTTTTGCGGCTAAGAGAATTGAAAGGTTGCCAAGGGGCCAGATTTTTGTATCATAATCATTGTACATTAATTGTAAAAATTCTGTAAATATATTGTATATATCAATCAGAACAGTCGTCTGTGTTTTTCACTCTAGTACGTCACACCTTGACCTACTTACTTACACACTCTTACATATCTGGAAGCTGGTCGGTAGCTTAGAGCTTGTTCCGACGTGTGCACGTTACTTGTAGGTCTCCGTAATAGAATTCTGAGAAGCATGGCTGGAAGGCGTTAATGCGCGTCCACATTCCATCCCCACGTCGTTCAAACTCTTCAATATCTGCATTTCGAGAAATTAGAGCACCTTGGATACAATCCCGATACCATGACGTCATATTACCATCTATTTGTTCCACTTAAATATTCTTTAAGAGGCCGCAGAATTGCCTCCGATCTATAGGTAAGGGAGCTGCGCAAACATGACTTGCTGCACAGGCGAAAAAACGTTTTTGTGAAGATATCTGACTGCCATAGCTAAGATGAACAAAGTACATTAAAGAGGATGGTGACTGAGTTGAAAAATGGTCTCATTGTACATTTTGTACGGTTGTAATAATTGTAAACATTAGTGGAGATTCTTATTGGTTTACCCTCGTATTATTGAACAATAAGCTTTGTTCTGGAACGAAGATAACATATTGTAAAATAATACCTTGTTTTGTTCTCCGACAATAGGTTACCGTTTATGAACCTAATTATGCAATTCTGCAAACTATTATTTACTAAGTATTATTGTGTACAATTCGCACGTCAATCACGGTGACCATTTGCGCATACATACACATCTCTCCTGTCCGTCTATAACTACACGTTTGAAGGGCAATGACAATATTGTGTGACCCTTCAGTAGGCAAGAATTCCCGTTTCGCATCCAAACAAGCACACACACTACTCATAATGACCCCTGGACTTTGCGCTCTACCAACCGCGTGATGCATTTCAATTGCATCTCGTCAGCGCGCTCGTCAAACAAATTCTCTAGTTTCCCGGAACGTTCCCGCCGCCCTTGAAGCTCCGACTATCCACGGCCGCCTGCCATTGGCGCAGTCGGGCTTTCTGCACAAAATCTGGTCAAAAATAGGTACGATTAATTGATTTACTTGTGATTTCGGAAATGGATTTCGGATGAAACAATAAGACAGATGATGAGCGTAGAGAGCTGTATCTTGGGTTCAATGAAAATTGGTATAGACATCTCCAGTGAATGAAAAGTACTAGGTGGCCTATAACGATCTGGGAATGGACACCTCCCAAGCGGAAGAAGCGTGGAAGACCATCAAGAATTGGAGAAAGGACGTCCAAGAAGAGATGGAGGATATTTCGAGCGCATCAACGGATAGATAGATATTTATTATTCTGCAGGTAGGTATATACAACCTGGTAGCAACACTGCAATTTACATATTACTAATATTAACTTTAAATTATTTAAAGACATAATAATAATAATAATAATAATAATAATAACAATAATAATAATAATAATAATAATAATAATATGCTAACAATAATAGCCTTAACTACATTTTATGGTTAACCTGCACAGTTATTTGAAACTATTAAATACAAGATTACACGACTTTTTAATTACACTTCACTTCACTTTCACTTCACTTCACTTCACTTCCCATTTGAAATTCACTTCTCTTTTCTACTTCTATACTGCACTACCTGCACAACACTTCACCACACTTCAATACAATACTACTTTGAATATAATTATATATTTAGAACAGGAACGCATTAATAGTAATTAACACAATAATAATAGCAATAAAAATATCAATAATAATCAAATAATAACTGATATAATAATCCAACTTACTAAATTAATTAAGTTTACAAATACCATTAGTTAATTTATTTTTAAATCTTTGAACACCTAGAGGAAAGGGTTCCAAGGCTGTCGCAGGTAACTTATTCCAGTCCGTTATTGTTCTATTTGTAAATGAAAATTTTCCAACATCTGTTCTCTGAGGCCTAAACTGAATTCTGTGCTTGTGATGCCCCCTACTAAAGTACGAAGATCTACCCAATCGGATGTAGATATCTTTCCAAGCTGGATAATAGGCATACGCTTAGTTGTTACAGTTGTTACAGTCATTAATTCCCGTAAGTGTAGAGCATGCTTTTTCCTCGGGAGGTGGCAGTGATCGTCCCCCGCTGGAAGGTGATGTCTGGACGCCGACCTACCTCTCGGCTAATGGGGTTTTCCCCAACCAGGAATCTCCCACTACCGGGGCACCGCCCCACCCGGAACAAGGTCTAAGCTACCGGTATGTGTGTGTATGTAAGTAGGTCAAGGAAGGGGAGGAAAGAGCCATCGCCACGCACGCGGTCAGTGGTCCGTTTGTCAGGGTATGGCACCGGCATTGATCGAAGTAACCACGGAAAACTACCGATCAGAGCAGCCGGCCACTACGATTTTCCCTCAGATAGCGACTGAATTTGACCTAGCTATGAAGCTAGTGTTGAAACATCTGCTATCGTTGGGACTCGAATATTTGGAGCTCCCAGTCAGAGGCCCTGCAGTGACATGAGTTGATTCTCTGAGCCAAACATCGATATGCATAAGTCGTATTTTTCATGCGATTCTGCGCACCTCGGTTGGTGAGTGCTTAAATCACAGGCCTCTCAAACCGTCAGAGTGACTCAATAAATATTACTGAGCCCCTTGTAGCGATCCATGGCAGCAATCACAGCGATCCATCATCAATCTGCTAGTATCTCTGGGAGGGTAAAAATACACCTTTCAGCTCATTTTGTAAGTGGACCAATGGATCAATCTCAAAGTGCCCGGGCATTACAAACACGTTTTCAATTGACCCGGTTATCGACGACCTTTTTGTCGAAATTTTGCCCCAGTTTACGTACAGTTGAAAATGGTTGTGAAACCCTATAAGTGTGAAGTGTGGAGTCCCACAGGGTTCAACTTTAGTGGCAGCTCGTTTGCTTCTTTAGGAACGGATGTGCGATCAATCACGAACACAAAAATATTTCTGATCGACGACAACCATGACATGGATTGGTTTCCGTGAATTGGCCCCACTGTGCGGAGGTAGATGCGACTGCAGGGGAAAAAAGCAGAGGGCGCTCTATTCGATTACTGAACTATCGACGCGCTCTGTAACGAAGCCTCGTCATTCGGTGGCCAATCGGCGCAGTTGTGGCTCCTCGAGCACTTTGCCGTCAGACAGACTGACCACTCGACTTCACGATCGATTCCTCCGCGCTGATGTGGGTTCGAGAACCGCTAGATACTTACTATTTTTGGATATACCATTGTTTCATGATGTCATTAGCAATATGCAAAGATTAGCCATCCAAATATAGTGAAACAAATTATTTCAAGCATTTGCGTAGGATCATTATTGGTGTTAGAATTTTGATATTTAACATTTTATCGTTTTTATTTCAAATCCTCTTCTTTCATATTAAAATATTTTTTGATGTTGTGAAGCTTTTCAGATTTATACGTTCAAGGACGCATTTTACTTTCTCGCGCTTAAGAAGGAACTTCTTAAGAAGTTACGACCTTACAAAACCTGAAATGAAGGTTTTATATTGAAATTTACAATAGGCGCCATTCTCTTAAGCGTTCTGTATGCTATCGTAGGACAGAGTTAAATTAAAACATATGCTATCATTTTTGAGAAAGTTTTGAAAAAGTGTTTGAGTCTTCATGTGAAGTACCCTGAAAAATCAAAATATCCAATTGAAACTCACAAAGCCTCGAGTTTATTCCGATCTATTAGGGAATGTAACGTTGACCATAGAAGGACCGGCATTTTGCCAAAAATCAATTTTTTAGTATTCAGGATCCAGAAAAGATGGAATCTGGCTACATCATGTGTTAGCGATTTTCTATATAAAGCAACATCTATCCACCTTTGCGTTACCAGGGCCTGGCAATAAGTTTTTCTGCCAAAAATTCGCCGTTTCTCGGCTCACGATTACATAACTCCTCTTAATACGAAGTAAGGGCGAGAAAGTAAAAAAGCAACAAGAAAGACATTGCCATCTGTGTCCCCGAGGAGAGGAGCGCAAGTACGGAATATGTTCGTTATACCTGGCTGTACCTTAAAAGTTGAAAATGTTTTAACAAAACACGCAGAAAATTATTGTAATATATTACTAAATACATAGCACATTAGTTCTTAAATATTAAAAATATATTAAGTATTAAAAAGTAAATTATTCTGCGATTTATTCTGGGCATCAGCGATGTCGCTCCCTCCCTCATTGGCATTCTCAGCCTACAGAAATGGCATTTGTGTGTGATTGTTAATAAATATTGTGAATATAAAACAATAGCAGATGTGTACATAATAATATCTATACTGCAAGGCATTGTTTTAAAGGAAAAAAGACATTTTATTAAAATCAGCCCTCTAGTGAACGTATTAATCGAGTTTGAAAAGTGTATTTAAAACAATCGTATTCGGATAATGTGATTCATCTACATACTTTCAGTATGATAAGCGATAAGATCTAATATTCCACGAACTAATTACACATTTTAGGCATCACCTGTTACACCGCACGATATAAAAATAACCAATTTCACAGTGCTTCCTAAAAGACAGGTTTAGAAGATTGCAATGTGATTAATTTTGAATTGTTAAAAAAATTCCACGAAATAGATAATTGTATAATTGCATTATTATTGATATGGAATTTCAAAATTAATGTGTAGTTTTTCTCTGCTTTAAAATTCCAACTTTTGTTGTGATGTAATATTTTGCAAAGAGCACTTTGATGTTTTTGTATTCCGATAACTTGTTTTCCATTGTGGTTATCAATATTGTATAAACTGTCACACAGGATCTATTTTACCGCGGGCTTTTTTCTAAAATCTGTTTGTCAAAAAAAGGTTAATTATCACAATATCGTGTTTCACGTGGTGCAGAATTTTCATTATAAACACGATAATTGGAATAAAAATGCGTAAAGCCATTGTATTTGCCTTTTTCTGCCAATAACTATCAGCAACAGTAATAAATAAAGTATTTTACAAGAGTATATCATTTTGAATATTTGTGGAATAACGTAATGGAAATAATTAGTTTTTTCAAAATGCTATAAATTACACACGGCTGCGACGATTTGTCGCTTTTGATAAAATTGGGTGATTATTAATCAGTTCTTTATCTTGAAAACATATATAATTTTAGTTTTTTCCTATCACGTACGGATTTTACACAATTTTCGTAACTCATATTAGTACGCGCTATGTCATACGTAACACAGGTCTACGACGATTCGTTGCTTTTGATTAAATGAGTGGATGAAATGAGGATGAAAAAAGGATGAAATGAGTTGGTCTTGCAATCTGATTAGATTTGTGCATTTAGTTTCTTCACGTTGCCCACAGTTTCTGCAAAATTTACGATTGTTTAAATTTCAAATGAATGCTGGCAATATGTTACAATAACTTACTTATTATATATAGAAGCAACTTGGTACTGTTTGAAGATCGTTCTCTAACCCCAGTTTCAGACAGCTTCTTAGGTTGTTCTTTGGAATGTAACAACTAATGTTTGTTACAAAGGCAATTAACGTGCATCTAATTGGAAGAAAGAGTGTTTCAAAGAATGGCGAATTCATCTAGATTTGAAAGTGATCCGAACTGTTTTTGTTATATACGAATATGTGGCTCATTTACACTAAACCTCCGAAGGGAAAACATCTCGTTTGTAAGTACAGCGTTTCACGTTAACTTCGGCATTGAGTTAGGTGATGAAGATAAATCTTGGGCCCCACGTAGTGTTTGTCACATGTGTGTTGCAGATTTGAGGAAGTGGTATCAGCGGAAGCAGAAATCTTTATCTTTTGGTATTCCAATGGTATGGACAGAAGAGAAGAATCACGTAAACGACTGTTACTTTTGCATGGTGAAAGTGTACGGGCATAATAAGAAAAATATGAAATCGTTTACCAGAATGCTGTCAGCCGTTAGACCCATATCATATTCCCCATATAGACCCTAACATTCCTGTACCAAACACACCACATGACCTACCATTTACATCTTCAGATTATTCAGACTGCTGTGATAGTGAAATGGAAGTGACTGATTTCCTCAACGAAGAGAGAAGACCCCAGGTTTGTAATCTAGGAAGAAAGTTTAAAATCTTTTTTTGCGCCTTCCTTCAACTGCAGGCGTGAGGCATGGGCGGGTGCAAAGAGGCTGGAAGGGGTGGGAAGAGAGGTAGGGTGGGAGCGGGCCGGAAGCTTGGACGGGGGGTGGAGCCTCTGGCGGTGGTGAGCACGGGGGGGGGGCGTAATAGAGTGAGCGGAGGCAGAGACGCTGGGAGGGGTGTGGAGGAGGATGTGGTGATAGCGGGGCGGAAGTGCGGGCGGAGCCGTGAGCGGAGATGCTGGCAGAGGTGTGGGTGTTGGCGCTCCTGGGGACAATGGAGGCAAGTTGAGCCGAGGCGATGGCAGGTTTGTAGGGATGAGAGCAGGGCGGGAACGGGGCGGGAGCGGGGCGGGAGCGGGGTAGGAGCGGGCAGGGAGCGGGGGTAGGCGTAGACGCTGGCAGAGGTGTGGGTGGGTGTGGACCTGTGGTTATGGTGGACAATGGGGCCTAGGCGGCCGCAGGGACGCAGTCGGGTCCAGACGCGAGGCATGGTCTGGGATGGGCGGACGCAGGAACTCTTGGATTGATTGACTGATTGATTTTTCATGTTTCCGGGCGCGTCAACTGCTCTGGTCATTAGTTCCGTTAGTGTAGTGCATGTTTTTTTCTCGGGAGATGGCGGTGATCTTCCCCCGCTGGATGGCGAGATCCGGCGCCGACCTACCGTCGGTTAGTAGGGTTTCCCCCTAACCAGGACTCTCCCACCACCGGGGCACCGCCACAGCCGGGACAAGCTCTAAGCTTCCGACCGGTCTCCCGGAACATGTGGTAGTGTAGTGCATATTAGTGTAAGTGTGTGTGTAAGGGGAGAGGGTAGGACAAGGAATGGGAAGGACAGATCGCGCGCGGTCCATGGCCCGTTTGATAGGGTACTACTTCGGCATTCGCCTGTTTTGATCGGAGAAACCACGGAAAACTACCGATCAGAGCAGCCGGCCTCTAGAATTCTCATCCAGACAGCGGAACTCTTGGACAGGGTGGGGAGTAGGGTGTGGTGGCAGCGGTGCGGAGGTGGTGCGGGGTCGTAGACTGAGATGCCAGCAGAGGTACGGGCGTTGGCGGTCCTGTGATTGTGGGGGCGCTGACTGAGGCAAGGAGGATGGCAGGTGTGTAGTGATGGGAGCGGGGCCGGGGCGGGGGCGTTGGCGTGGGCGGGCGCGGGGGCGCGGCTGCAGCTGCCCTGTCGTCGCAGCTGCCCGCGCGAGCGTCGATCACTCCCTGATAAGCCGCCGGGTCATCGCCTGCGCCTCGCCTCTCCTCTCCTCTCATCTCGGGCTCCTCTTCCCCAGAGACGCTCTTGTCCTGCACGCGCCTTCAAATGCAGCAGCTGCTAGCGTGACACAATTGAAGGAATTTACTCTGCGACCTACTTGTGACTTCAACTAAAACGCGAGCTTACTTCACTTTCCCGAGAGCATTAGTCCACCTATACAATACAGTCGACTGAAATAGGACTCTTGGTATCTTTCAATATTATACCTACTTTTGGAAAGGATGCTAATAATGTTACGTATTTGCCAATATATTGACACTTTCCGATATTTGAATGTATTAGTGGCTTATTCGTAAATATTTTATGAGGAATGAGTGTTCTTTCAATGTGAATGTTTGTGCCTATTCATCTCTTATTGTTGTGCTATTGTTACAGTTTTATACTCGAAGATGCATTTAAAGTGTGCTTCTGTTTTCAGTTTAAAAGATCTTACCTGTCTCCTTTTACAAGACGTTTTATAACGCTTCTATTTATTCGAATAAATAAAGAATGCCTGAGAATATTCACTAGTATTTGTTTTTGCAATTTTCTACGTTGAAGAAACTCGCCTAACATGAATAGGGTTGTCAGATGTACACTATTTCAGTAAACTGTTTCTATTTCTGATTCACTAATTAAAAAATCAAAATAGGGAACATGTAAATAGATCTTATCGAATGACAAAAAAATAAACAATTTATGTGTGAGTGAACAAGTGGTAGTAAAACTTTTAGTGTTTATTATGGCTAGTTTTTAATTTCGATTAGAGCTGACTTTACTCTCAAGTCACTCATGGCAATTGCGCAGGTCCATGCAGTTGTCTTAGTTTCGTAACTATTTGTAATATGTCTTCGTTCAAATGCACAGCACCGCGAATATAAGCTTAAAGTGTGTTTCATAAATGCCGTTCATGCATATACTACTTTAACGAACTCCTGATAAGTTCTGTCCTTAATGCACACAGAGAATTTTATTTGAAAATTTGAACTAACGTATAAAAGATTTATACCATTTTATGGAAAATCAAAACTCACTTTCACACATTTGCTGTGTTTAAATCTACACAGAGAATGCATCATTATTACTCAAAGTCCCCCCCCCCCCGATACACTATTTTCTCAAAACATTTCTGGCAACCCTAAACATGAATGAAGTTTTATAACTGCTGTGTTAGCTCGTAACGAAACTTTTTATGGAACTAGTAGTTTCATGACGAAATTATTTATGACATTCTCCTGTACGTTGTAGTACTTTGTGAACTATTGGGTTTATTTGAGTATGTCTTTTAACATTGTACAAAGAATAGGCTACTACTTCAACAAAGAAGTCCTCACACGTTAATTATAATTCATAATTGTATTGAATAAAACCATTATACTTATTTATAAATTAATATTACCTACTTTAATTTCGTAGCTATGGAATTATATTGCCTAATTTGTTTTGTAACTTCACAATCGTACAAAATATCATTTAATCTCGGGGTCATAAATAAAAACTATTTCCTCAATCAATTTCACTTTTCATGGATAAAAGTGATTAATTTCGGACATTTGAGTCAACGTGTTATTTGTGTTTGTTTGGTTCCTAATTATTCGAATAATTTTGAAATTTTAAATTACTAATTTTACACGCGTTGAAGGAAAAATATGTTCGTCTGTTTTTATTTGATACAGTGTTTTGTTTCCCAATGATTGCGAGAAACAATTATTTTATTTCCTTTCGTTTTGGATTTGTTATGTAACTTTTGTGAGCTGTATGGTAATGTAAAATGACTCCTTTCATTTCATTCCTACTCCGAGTTCATCAATATTCTATATTTGTTTTTTATACATTGTTAGAGCATTGATCTCTAAATTTGGGTTGCACTGAATTGGTAAGTAATAATACTTCATCTAATTAATAATGTTTGGTACGACTATGATCATGTACAAAGTACGTGTATCATGCAGAAGGTTATATAAAACATATCTACACATCTTGTTTCTTAAAGGACTTATAAAAATAGTTACCTTTGAGGCTCTCAGGGCTCTCTGAAGTCATGATCTAGTTTTATCTTCTTTTCAAAATTGAGACCATTAAGAAAAGAAATATGCTGAGTCTGAAGTAGTCTGTGACTTCAATACTTTTCATATCTGAGAACAAACTAAAACAACACGTGCAACCTTTCAAGCGCAAATATTGGAAAAATGCCAAGTGATTGTGCTCTTTATTTCATAAATAAAGGTCACAATCCCTCAGCTCATATTTTATGGATGATATGATGTACATCCTGCGTACTGCATAACTGCTTATGATTCTTTAATATCCAGAGTTCTTCACATTATAAGAATTTATTGGGGGTATTTCAGCATTAATAATAATATTAATAAAATTAAAAATAATGTATTTACTGTGCCAAATGCACCAATACCCCAATTGTGCATTTCCAACTCCTCATTAACATAACACACTAAGTTGTATACATCTAGAAAAAGTTTTTTTTTTGTAAGATCAAGAAAACACCAAACAATGAGTAAAGCGCAGTAAATAAAGTATGTGAAATAAAACAAATATTACAATAAACTTATTTGTATGTACTAGTACTTTCAGAATAATCAGATATTTGGGAGAAATATTCTTCCTTTTAATAAAGAAAGCGCAAAGTTTTAAAATACAACCAAACCTTTCTCAATTCTGCAAGAGTACTTTCGCCCGATTCACATGGGTTTATTTGCTTTTAGAAACCTTTGTAGTTCTAGTACGTATAATGAACATCACAAACTAATGCATGGACAATGAAATATTAATATTGTTGATATTGTTTTTATACATCTATATTTTTCCTGCATCAACAATAAGCACCGTTTCTAAGATACATTTTTTTAAAAATTCTTCATACTGCTAAATTTTTTGTGTCAGTTTTCTTGAATTAAATAAGATTCATACTTACTCAGTTTGGAATGCCATATGGTGTCAGCGTATACGTTGAAATACCCGCAGAAGTGTTATTATTGCGTTGAAAACTACGTAAGAACCATGTGTACTATAGACGAAATAAAAGAGAGTGGCACTGCAGTTTCTCGCGTGCGCAGGAATGAAGTGAGAATGAAAAAGCCTTATTTCTACGACATAGTGTCTGAAATAGAGAAACCGACGGAGCTGGTCCCGACTTTCAAATCCTCGAAGGGATACGTCGAAAAGAGCTTCACGTTTCTTACCAAACCCAGCCGGCTGAAGCGCCGAGAGAGCATCAGCAATTGGAAGTCGTCGTGGCGAGGTATGTATCTGACACGCATAATCTTCCGCTTCTGCAAGATGGATGCCTCGGAGGTGCAGGAAGATCGATTTCCGAGCGGGCTGGCCGTCGAGATGAACCACCAGCAGATCGCACTTCCGCCGTGCGCCGCGCCACTGGACGTGACCACGCACGTGCACAAGAGCTCCCGCGTGCCCAATCGCGTGACGGTCGCGTGGAAGACGCAAGCGAGCTCCAAAACCAAGTTCGGCATGACCATTTGCGTGGCGCAGAAGGTCCCGCCCGAAGATGTGGTTCAGAAAATCGTGTGCCGGCCGCCGCTCAAAGCGGAGGTCACCGAGCACACCATCAAGAAAATGCTCGAAGGGGAAGCAGACTGCAAGATCACGGACTCTCTACACGCGTCGTTGAAATGTCCCTTGAGGCTGGCCAGGATGAAGATCCCGGTGCGGTCGTGTCACTGCAGCCACCTGCAGTGCTTCGATGCGGCGTCCTACCTGAGTCTGAACGAGCTCAGATCGAGCTGGAGATGCCCCCTATGTGGGGTTCCGGCCCCTTTGGATTCTCTGGTTGTGGACGAGTACTTCCGCAACGTTTTGAGTTCTCCGCGGTTGGAGGGTGCGTCCGAAATTGAGATTCACGAAGACGGTTCGTGGATGCCCTTAAAAGAAGGCAACACAGGGAATAACGAAGCTGATAACTGCGCGGGAGTCTGATTCTGTGGTTGTTGGTTTACAAATTGAGTAATTTTTTAATGATTTTACTGTTTCTTGATTTATGTGGAATTTGATACAATTTTAGTACTCCTTAATTGATGTTTCTGCTTTAAAAAATATTTTTAGGTGTGATAATAACTTTTTTACTTCAAATCTTAGTAATTTACCTGGTTATATTTTAACATGGTTTTGAATAAATTTATATTTTACATCGAAATCTGTGTTGAATATCAATAGAATATATTGAAATTTTGTCTTCGCGAATGATACAAAATTTAATCAACACTAATAATGGTTTAATAATCATAACCAATGGCTTAATAATCAAATTAATAATTTAACAAAATTTAACTGTTTAAACAATGTTCGTATGCAATGTTTGCCTCTGCAGTTTTCTAGAATGTTCATGATATGTTTAAATTATATTTCTGCTTAGTGTATGATACCTATACACACACATAGTATAATAGTCAATACATATTATATATTATAACACATACAATTAAATTTCGTTTAAGTATGTTAATTTAGAGTAATTTCATGACAGGAACATATTCATTTATTTTTCTTCTTAAGAAATCAATACAATTTGGGAATAGAATTCATTATGTTTCAATAACAGATTCTGCTTCTTTTTAAATACTAATTTCAATAACGCCTTCTTTTTAATTACTTTTATTTCATTTGAGATAATACATAAGGTGGTAATCTATAATTATGTGTTTATTCAACAGAGGCGAATCCAAAGAGAAATTTTGGGAGGGGAAATTCACAATGTTTTGGTCGAATGTGTCATAATACTGATTTTGTCAAATGTACAGGCTACATTTCTAGCTCATGCTGTGATACGATTTCATTCGTTTTAATAATTATCTGAAACTATTTTTGATTGAAAGTTTCGTGACTTGCAAATATTAATAGTTAATGAAAAATTTTAGGGGGGAAATTTCCCTTCCCGTAAATCGGCGCCTGTATTTAGCAATAAAACACTATATTCATAAGTTAGTTTGCCAACCACCAAACATAAAAACCTTGTAATATTCTTCTGTTGTGACAAAAAGTTAATAAATTTAAAAGCTGTATTTAAAAGCTGGTCGCACGTGAAAAATCCATTTTACTTTCATGTATTCGTAGAACATATGTATTATAAATAAAGCTAGTAATCCTACAAAAAATGTCAGTTAAGATTTTGCTAAATGGAGATGATCTCATTTATCTTATATTAAATATTAAAATTAAAATTATTTAAAAATTAGATATAATTTTTAAATAAAAACGTAAATCAATTTGTTTTCATTATTCATTTCCATAAAATATGTTCATGTATTTCAATAACATTTGCCTGATTAAATTTAATTCTTTAATGCCACCATATACCGACACATTTCTGCATCAAACACTTGTCTTAAATTCTAACTAACTTACTTACCAGAATGTGTTGTAACAGAATCGCCAAGATCTCAAAAGTGTTATTCATTATACCTCTTTACAATTTATTTCTGGGTATTACAACAATGTAATAATTGAATATTTTAATCATTTTCAGAAACTCATGAATTGCTTTCAGGAAAACTTGTCAGTGCTCTACAGGATAGTGTTGTCGGTTTAGCCTTTCGATCGGCATTATTGTGGTTTTCATTTCTCTCGATCAACAATTTTGTTGACTTAAAATGACCTCTTTTCCTTCTTGGGAAAGAAAAATAAACACATTTTAATATTTATTTTGCAGTGTTGCAACAGGTAAAATAACCAGATGTTATACAATTGATCATTGTCAGATTTTTCTGTTTACAAAAGAAAACAGAAGAATCTGCTGCAAACTATGATGAGAAACGTAATTATGCTAAATAAGACAAGCCCACCAAGAATCCTGAGATAAACTAATATCCAACAGAAAACGACATACATGGTAGACAAGAAATAGCTTATAAACTGATGAAGCAATTAAATAAAACAGAGAGAGATGCGAGAGAGAGGAGAGAGATGCGTCTACACTAACAACAAAGAAGAGTGGATAAACCACTACACAAATCTATGGGTATAACACTTGGAGTATGGACCTCAAAAGATTAACAAGTCCTTAAATGAATTTGGTGGAGGTGAACCATACCAAGGAGATAATATAACTCTTAATAAAATAAAAAATAGATATATAGATGGAGTAAATACAGAACTGCTCAAGTATGGGGGACGTCTTCTAGAATTCAGGCTCTGATAAATAAGTGCTGGAAATCCCAAGAAATACCAACTGCATGGGAACCTGCGGAGGCTATATCACTCTGTAAAAAGGGAGAAATAAACTTGTGAGGACTATCAGGGAAGAAATCTACTAAACACAACCTCTAAGTTATATGCAAGGATTATCAATAATAGACTAAAGAAAATTGTGAATGTTTTGTTAACAGATGAACAAAATAGCTTCAAGAAAGGAAGATCATGCCAAGACAACATAACAGTAATACAACTCACAGAGAAAAGAACCTCGAGACTCATATATGTTTTGTTGACTACGAAAAAGCATTTGATCGAGTTAACAGAAAAATATCATGAAGAAAATAGGATACCCAATACATTTAATAATGTAATAAAATTCCTTTAGAAAAATACACAAATTATAATTAATACCAGAAGAGCAAAAACATTATTGTTTGCAGATGATCAAATATTTATACAGAAAGCAGAAAAAGATCTGCAAAAATCTATATTCCGCTTAAACAAGATATGTGAGCACTATGATTTTAAAGTATTTGTTAAAAAGACAAAAGTTATCGCTTTTAGGGGGAAATACCCTATACGCTCCAAAATTGTTATAAATGGTCAGATAATAAAACAGGTGTCATATTTTAATTTCTTGGACTGTGACATCAGCTATGTATGGAAAATTATATGCAAAATAAAGTAAATAAATATCAAATGATATGTGGAACTTATTCATAGAATTTAACAATAAATAAAAATAAATAAATAAAACAATGAAAGAAACTAGACTGAAATTTTATAAAGCAATGGCAGCACAAATGCATGATACGAAAGCGCATCATTCAATCCAACAGCAAAAGAGCAAGCAACAGAAATATAAAAACTTAAAAAGAGCGAAAGGTTGCTCGATATTAGATCAAATAAGAAATTAGGAGATTAGATCTGACCTAAACATATTTTCCATGAACGAAAATAAACAATACTGGACAAACTATTTCCATAAAGAAAATAAGCAATGCTGGATACAACATATACATGGAATGGATAATAGAACAATAATAAAATCAATATTAACTTATAAACCTTTAGGAAGAAGACAAATAGGCCATCCATGGAAAACATGTTTGGTGTGAAGACGGAACAGGCTATTAGCCTAATCCCTGATAGTGAAGAATAATAAGATAATTTTCAATGGTATAATGTTTATTGCATCTATAACAAATGCATAAAAAATAGTAACAGTTTTGTTGTGATTGCAGATTGTATGAATTAATTGGTGATTACGGGCGCATTAACTGCTAAAATCATTACTCCTATAAGTGTAGTACATGTTTTATTGCTGGAATAGCCCGGGAATAGATCTTTCACCGCTGGATGGTGAGGTCCGACTCTACCCTACACCCCGGGCTTGCGGTTTTATTTCTTAACCAGGTATCTACGAATAGCCGGACACTGCTACAACATTCACCTGGTGTTGACCGGAGAACTCACAAAAACCACCGATCAACTGTTCCATACAATCTTTCTTACTACATTGTTTTTGAATAATTCTTACAATGGATCTGCACGCTACTCCATTTGGCGATATATTTATTCTGCGGGAGAGGGACGCGCGGCAGGAAGGCGGAGCAGCGAGGCGGGGATTGGAGGCGGGGCATGAAGGCGGGGCATGGAGGCGGGCCAGCGAGGCGGGGCGGCGAGGCGGGGCGGCGAGGCGGGGCGGCGAGGCGGAGCGGCGAGGCGGGGCGGCGAGGCGGGGCGGCGAGGTGGGGGAGCCAGGCCGGGCGGCGAGGCGGGGCGGCGAGGCAGGGCGGCGAGGCGGGGCGGCGACAGGGCGGAAACAGGGAGGGCTGTGCCGGGGCGAGTTGGGAGCGGTGAAGGAGGCGGAAGTGGTGACGTAAGAGGGCGTGGGTGGCGGGCGGGAAGAAGGGACGGTGCCAGAGGCGGGGGGGGAGGGCGGGGTGGAGTCGCCCGCTGCTCCCACGAGGTGCGCGGCGAGCGGCGTCGCGTCGCGTCGGTTGGGGGATTTAGTTAAAGCGCAGCGCCCGCCTTAAATCAGCGCCGCCGGGCGATGGCGGGCGGTGTGGCTGGCGTGGCGCGGCGTGGCGTGGCTTGGCGTGGCGGTGTGGTGTGGCGGGCGGGGGCCGGAGGTTCTGGGCGGCGCGGCGGCGTGTCCGCTGTCACCAGCGGCGCCGTAAACCACGCGCTCAGCCACAGTGCCTCAACCTCATGGAAGAATGGGGAATGCTCCCAAACAGGTGGCAAGGGGACCTTAGAACATTTTGTTGTTTTATAAAGTTTAAAGAAACGTATTCTATTAAGCCTATACTAATTGTAACTGTTAGATATATTACATTAATTTATGTTACATACTATACATTAATAGTTTTAAATGCGCGCAGAAAGTGAATAAGAACTAAGCAAATTCGGCCATGGGAGAGGTGTTTTTATTTATTTATTTTACGTCAAAAAACAGTTGAAACTGCGTATGACGTGCTATGGGGAGAAATGAATTCTGTGCACATTTTCAAAATTCTGTGATCCCTACACTGAGGCATATACTACATGAAGTTTGAAAATTAAAAAAAAAAAGTTTGTTTAGTTCGATGCACAGGAACACCCGACATAAATCCGAAAACAATACTTAATGTTCCTGTGTTGTGACAAATGCAAACATTTGATTTTCGTGTTCAGCCTATTGTCATTCTGCGCGTACTGACTGAATTCTCGTACTTTGTGCGTCACAACGTATGATAGCAAAGTCATGAGACGAAGGAAGAGGCCGCTCTTTATTCAGCATTTGATACTTAGCGTTATCGAACAACAACTTTTCAATATACATGATATGTAAACAACTGATGTTACAACAAGACCATTTTGGGTGGTTTTGTTTATCAACATTTTTTCTGTTGCAAGCTGCTAGTTGGTATTAAAATTGATACCTGTTAAATCACAAGTTGTTTAATTCAAATAATATTAGCTAATCACTTATATTCATTAAAGAAAATACATTTTTTACAATCGTCGATAATGAAATATCTTTTTTACGTGTTCTCCCTACAAATCTTTCATAACTTTATTGAAAAATCGTTAATATTTCTGAAGAAAATGTCGAAATTAAACTCAGGGTCAACGTTCCAACCATTATATTTTAATGATTCAAATATATTTTAAGTATTAATGGTTTTAAAAGTGAATAAAACCACAATTAGGCAGAAGAATGTTGACGAAAATTGGTCTGTTAAATAACCGGTTAAAATCTTGGCGACGATTAGAAGTGCATATCTTCATCATCAAGTCTGATGATGTCTTCAAAACAACACAATGTGTCATTTAATATTACTACGCACATCAATAAAACTAAACCGTTTATGCGGGGCAAAAAACAAACTACTTTGCACGACAAAGAAAAACCAAAATAACCTAATTATATTACTAATTTTCAAGGCGTGGAAAAATTGAAATAAAACTTCGCAGCCTCCGGCCATGTAAGAGTGTCTCGAATGTAAGACGAAATCTAGGAACACGTGAAAATACAAAAAGCATAATATGCATTCAACAATTAGTAATATAGATATTGCTAATTTCTTATGAGTCCACAAACTGAAAGAAAACTTAGCAACTTATAGATATATGAGTGGTGTGAAAGACTTCAATTGACACATGAACTCTGGAAAAATTGAAAAAGAATGAGATTCGATTTTCAACAGAAATCGCGTTACGACTGAATTCACATACTATCATTGCTTAAAACAGTTGATGGCATGCGACAGCGAGGCTCCTAAAGAAGAACTCACTTCTACTAAATAAATGCTATGTACATGGTTTATTATAGAACTTCATCTCTTAAGTCTTGCCGTATTTTGTAAGAAGAAAAACTATCGTATGTGCCCGAAATCGTCGATTTTTCGACCAAAAAAAAGCAACTCTTATGGCCAGGTCCTTGGAACAAAAATGTGTATAAGTCTTCTTCCTGTATGTGGTGGTACCAATCGCCCACAAAATGTACATTCTGGCTATTCAGTGTGTTCGAGGAAGTTATTTACTACATACAGTAAAAAGAATTATCCACATTTTCGTTATCGACGACTCACAAAAATTTTTCTGTTGAAACATACCCATCGTTCGTGGCACCATTACTATTCTTTCTCTTTATTACCTGATTAATATGCGAAAAAGTAATATATAAAGCTCGGAAGTTAATTCTGTATCGAACGGAGAATTATGCATTCAAATATGCTCTAGCACTTGCACCAGAACCAGTTCAACCATACACCAGAACTAATGAAATATGCTCTAACAATTCACAGTTTTATGTATTTATGAACAAGAATATTTTTTTAAATTTAAACAATTAATTTTGCATTTTTGTCTCTACTTAATATTTCAGCGATACTTTTTATACTAATTATAATGATTTCGTCTGTATCATTGTTGAAGTATCAATTACAATGCCATAAATTCTTTGTCAAAGACAAATTATCACATCATTCACAATCGGACAAATCATTTCTGGTACCAGCGCCATGATATCATCTAAAGGAAGTTGAGACAAATACTGCTGCAACGAACGAAAGCCATTCCCACGATTTCACATTCTCATTTACATGTGTAAAGTGCACTTTTCGGTTTCAGGAGACAAGTACGCATATTAATTAAAATTCTAAGAGAAATTTGCCACATTAAGAACAAAAAGTTCATAAAATATGAATTATAACTTGAATATAATAGAAATATGATACATTAACACGAAATGCACTAAATATGCTCTAATATTCTATAGAAAATCACCGAATCTCAGTTTGTTTGATTGTGTTATGTGGATATTTGAAAAGTAGAATTTTATAAAGCTCATAATTAAAAATATGATTTTTCATAAACTTCCAGGCCTTATAGAAGGATTTTCCTAAGAATGAGCCAAACTGACAGCTAGTGCTGGCAAACATAACTGAAGGTTCTCTGGTCGTTGTATCCTTGGGCCCATTAGACTCCCTTCCTGCATTCGTTCCCTTCCAGTTGGCTAACTTGTAAATTGCTTCCATGTTTTCTTTTATGATGTCCTCATTCGACAAAAGTATAGTGCGCCACGAGAAATAATTGAAATTATGAAGTGTAGTGTTATGTGCTCATCTGTAAAAATTCTATTTTTCTATAAACATTACATTGAATTTCCTTTTTGTGTAATGAATATTATGTTTATTTTAAAACCGAGACTTGAACATGAGCTGGTGCACGCGTTTCCAACTAGTGCGCTGTTGTGTGTCGAGCTGTGATTGAGAGCTTTCTATTTACATTCGTGGCAGTTTTCTTTTACTGATTGTGAGAGCATGTTAAGAGATTTTCCACATACGTAATTACATTTAAATATTTCCCGGACGCGCATACGTGCATAGATAACAGCGACACTCTTAGACTTCTGCATAGGGATGTTTTTACAGGAGCCATAAACACTTTACGAAGAGGCGTGGCTGAACACAGAGAGTATTAACTGAGAGAGTATTTTAAGGCTGAACAGCTGTCGCGGCGGAGGGATACATCTCTGAATTACATGTGATGTTCACTTGTTTGTCGAACTGTCACTTAGACTTATTCTTAGGAAAATCCTTCTATAGTAATATAGCATGTTTCACTGAGAATGACTGCGTTCCTCACACTGCCATTTCTCTCGTGACTACGCAAGGCAGAGTGCCCCGGGGAGGAGGCTGCCATCTCTGCCGGGTGAACGGGGGAAGGGGAGATGGAGGGAGACCAGCAGAGCTGCCGTTTGATATTCCAACTTCACCGCTAAATGACCTTCACGTTTCCGTTAAAAACTGCTAAACAGTACGAATTTCCTCTCAGGAACAATTACATATTTCGATAAAATTACAAATCTTGTTTTAAGCACCTACACGATAGTTTGCATAGCACACTAGTGGACCAGGCAATGCTTCGCTATTGAAGTGTATTACACATCATACACTACTGCTAACGTGATTGTTAATCACTTTTTACCTCCTGTGTAAAAATTCTAATAGATGAAAGAATTTCTCGAATGGGCTTGTTCTATGTTCTGAGTTGAACATGGTTGGCAAGTATCCTTTTGTTAAAACGTTGTCCCTCAAATTTGGACATGTGTTCGCTATAATACTGTCTTCGAGAAATTTGACCTGGAGCGGTAGCTCAGTGCATCAACTGATGTCTGACCGGGAGGTCCTAGGTTTGCGTCCTGACGGTGGCAAGATTTTCGATATTAACTTTTCAGCTAGGTCGAATTCGGTCGCTGTCTGGAGGAGAATTCTAGCGACTGGCTGCTCTGATCGGTAATTTTCCGTGGTTTCTCCGTTCAACACCAGGCGAATGCCGGAGCAGTTCCCTAACAAACGGGCCACGAACCGCGCGCGAACTTTCCTCTCTTTTCATTGTCCTAGCCTCTCACCTTACACACACACACACACACACACACACACACACACACACACACACACACACACACACACACACACACACTAACATTCACTACACTACCACATATTCCGGGAGACCGATTGGGAGCTTAGAGCTTTCCCCGGCTGAGACGGTGCCCCGCTGGTGAGAGTCCTGGTTAAGGGAAACGACGCTAGGTCGGCGCCGGATCTCGCCATCCAGCGTGGGAAGATCAACGCCATCTCCCGAGAGAAAAAATACACTACACTTACGGGGCTAAAGACCAACGCTGTTGACGCGCCCAGAAACACGAAAAGATCAGTCAATCAATCTTGGAGAAATTTGACTTACTTGTTCGAGATTCAAGTAAACAGTGAAGACGCGTTGAATCCTTGACTGTGCGGCGGGTTGCGTAGAGTTCAATTTAAGATTAATGCAATCGAAAATTGATTATAAATGCAGAATAAAAAAGTCAAGAAAGTAAAATACATATTACATAATTTTCAAATATATCGTGAGATAATCTATTTATAAATATGTATGTTCAAAGATTCCTCGACCGATTTGGCTAAAATGTTCACACTTCGTTCTTCTTAACAATGGGAGTGTTTAAAAAGTGGTTTGAATTAAATTGGACGAGTGGGAGCATAAACGAATAAACCATCAGGGTCGGTGCCTTGCTGATGAGAGATACCTGGTTGGGGAAAACCCCGCTAGCCCACAGCAGGTCGTCGCCGGATCGCACCATCCAGCGGGGGAAGATCAACATCACTTCCCAAGAAAAAGACATGCACTACACTTATTGGATTAATGACCTTAGCAGGTAATGTGCCTGGAATCACTAATCAATCAATTAATATCATTCTTTTTGTAATTATATGTGCATAATGTGGTGCTGAAAGTAGTTTGACCTGGTTCGAAGAGGAGGGGGACGAATGACGAGAGGATGTGGATATGGGTATAACAGAGTGAAGGCGAAGCAGTGGCTAGGGAGGTGTTGGGCTAGGAAAGGGAAATGGCGTGATAAGTGGGAAGATGTGTAGCTTTTGTTTATGGCTGCGCGTGGAATGATTTATTCGTGTTTTTGCGATTTATATCACTTTTTATGTCTTTGCGCTCTCTTCTCTCTGGAGGGCGAGGAGTAGAGCTTGAATACGTTCTAGAGTATTTGTGACCGCAGTAGTCTGAAAACGTACAGTACTCATTTCGTTAAACTTTTTGAATTTTTGATTTTTCAAAGTATACCTTTTGAAATTTTTGGTTCATACGGTACAATTTATGTATCCAAAAAATACATTTTCAATAAAATAAATGACGAGAGAGTAGAAAGATGCAAAATGAAAGTGATAACTAGTCATATCGAATTTAACATGAGACGTTTGTGATATTCACTATTATTCATATTTTAATGTTTTTAAATATGAAAACTTTTAACTATGAATTTAATAAATAATATTTCTAGATCAATTGATGTCCGCTAAACAGAATGTCTATAGCAAACAATAATAAACCATAAAGGTCACTGAATAATGTCCACTAGTCAAAATGTCCAATAAGCTAGGATGTACAAAATTAGTAATGTCCTGTTCTGTTTGTTCATATTTTCTTCATAAATATCTACATTCATTTACACAATTTCACGGGAAGTTTTCGGGACATGAGGAAAAATGAAATCTTGGAGATATTTAGAAACTTTTTCACGTGAACAAAAGAAGAAAAAAACAAATGTTCATGCGAATACAGAGAGCACAAATTAATGTCCTTCATACGATTAACAAAAATATGTGACAAGTCAAAGGTAAAAGAGAGATATAGTTACAAGGCACCAAGACATTTAAGTATGTTGGCATTTCTGCAATGTACATGTACGTAACATACGAATAATGAAACAGTATTAGACCTCTATTCAAGTAGACATTCAGAGATCATTTCAAGAATAAATATTTTCGCAGTAGTCAATTTGCTGTGGGCCAGGTGACTAATAATCGAAATAGCACTAGAACCTTATATTTTTAATTACAGAAATAAAATGGAGAATAGTAATGTCTTAGAACATTATTCCTAATTTTCGTATTTTGTCAACGTCGCAATGTAGTTTTTTTGTCGAATTGTCCAAGATTTCATATTATAGGTTTCTGAGTACAATTCGAATGCATCCTTCTAATATGAAATCTCTTCATGTCAGTTTTTAACATCGAACTTTGTTTCCTTTCTATATGATTTCCAAAAATGTTTACTTTAAGATCACTTTCAATTTCGAATAAAGTTTTATTTTCCCCAAACACTTACCATAACTTCACAAATATCCATTAACACCTGTTAAAGCTTTGATGTAACTATTGTAGTTGCTGACAATAAAACCTCAAATTGACTAGTATTGAAACTCTGTTAATATTTTCTCTTAAATGGACTGTGTTTCTAGCGGACTCGGAGTGCACGCAACTCATCAACGAACGAATATTATCCCGTTTCAGAAACCCGTAAAAATTGAAATGACAGTTATTGGGTTCTGCGTACATAAACTGGCTGGTTAGGCCAATTCTCTGCAAGCTTTTGCAGCACTTTACATGTCTGATCGGTTGCAATATGGATAGCTCTTTGAGTTGGAACAACGACCGCACGTCTGCACGTCATCACGCCGGAAATGGGGAGCAGAATTGTTGTTTTAATGTCCGAGTAACGATGTTACTTGGGAAAATGTGTAATGTTTTGTGTATTACGTTCGCATTTGTCAGTAATCACTGGAATAACACGCATGCAAGCTAAATGCGAAATATTTGAAAGGGCCGAAAAAGATCGCTACCTCGTGTTCACACAGCATTTGTTTGCAGAGAGATTGACTCGTGCAAATAATTTTCATTGATGTTTCATCACATTCCTTATCATTTTTGAGAATTAAATATTCATGATTTGTTTATAGTCCTAAATGGTTAGGAAATATATCCTCTTTCAGAATATTCGTTAATATTACCCCCCCCCTTTCTTTTTCATTTTTCGTACATCAGCTACGTAAACGACAACAGTAATCCATATTTTTCAACTCCATATTTTGATGTATGAGAGGCCTCGGTGTTCAAAAAATTCGTATATATTGCAAGGCTCCAGCAGCGCATCATGTCTGTTAATCTGTCTGTGCGCAAAATTCACAATACATGTTTCTTTCAATAGAATGTGTTTATGTTACTTTAGAATAATTTAAACATTTTTATGTAAATAAAAAAATCTAGAAAAACGTGTGAAAACGCTTCTTTCAATGCAACTTTGCATAAAACGAAGAAAAAATATTCCTCCTCGATGTTTTTTCTTATTCTATCGATGTTATCACTAAATTTTAATTATCGTTATTATTTTACACAAATATTGTATATTGTAACAATATACTGTAAAATGTGTATTGCTACCAAAATTCATTAACCTGTACAGACAAACCACCGACGAGCATTATGCTATCTTCGCATACAATCCAACTTGAAAGCGCCCATTGTAGCCGACCGTGGGCGAAATGTACTATTCCAAACAACGTTATTCCTCCTCCTTATCGCGCGATTATCTCATTAGCGTAATTGGTCGCGGCTGGCGTTGTGATTCCTGCTGAAAAAAAAGAGTGAGGAGCAGCGCGCGTCGGGTGTTCCTGCGCGGAGACAACGCCCGCGTTTCGCCTCCGTATCGCGCGCTGTTCGGGGAATTTGAATAAAATGTTTGAGCGGGCGAGACGTTTACAAGGCTGCGAGTAGGTCCCAGTGCTTCCCACTCGCCGAAAATTCGGTGGCGCGGTGAGGCAGCTGCGAGCGAGGAAGGCAGCAGAGGATGTAAGAGACGATAGTCGCCTTTGGGCGAGGTGAATGTGTATGTTAGGCAATGGATGTTTGTGGTATGTGTATGTGTATGGTATGTGTTCGTGTATGGTATGTGTACGTGTATGGTATGTGTACGTGTATGGTATGTGTACGTGTATGGTATGTGTACGTGTATGGTATGTGTACGTGTATGGTATGTGTTCGTGTATGGTATGTGTTCGTGTATGGTATGTGTACGTGTATGGTATGTGTACGTGTATGGTATGTGTACGTGTATGGTATGTGTACGTGTATGATATGGAATGTGTGTGATATGAACGTGTGAGTGAACGTTTTTGTATATATATAAATTAAGAATGAAATAGAGACAATGGAAAAATTAAAATCGAAAAATAGAAAAGAATCAAAAGAACTATTTATCTCAACATATTTTCAATAACCAAAATGTATGTAACTGAAGTGGCACTGTACATAGTTCTAAGCTAGTTTTTAAGTTAGTATTTTTAAGTTAGGCCCCGAACCAAGCTGCAAAAGCCGAAACGGCTGCAGCATTTACTGTACCCCTTTTAATGAATTCGCCTCTCCAGTGTTACTGGAGAGGGGAAAATTGAAAAAACAGGATGAGGTTATTTCCGTTCTATAGTCATAATTTTATTTAATTTCATTTCTGTTCGGTAATAATTATGTTATTTATTACCTGTCGTGGTCGCTACCAAAAAAGAAATAATATTTGTAAGAATCAGTGCAAAACTGATATTCACGTTACTAGAGAGAAAACACTAAAATGTTAATTGGCGTAATAAAAATTCCAGACAAGCTATTGAAAGCCCTAATATAACTTATTCGTAAGACAACTTGAATAAATACTGTGTTTCAATTCCAATTGTTTGGCAAAATAATGATTTATTTTGATTGCTCGTGTGACCAGATGATCCTTAGCCTTGATTCTTGCCCCATATTATTAATGACATTTTAAATATACTTGTATATGCTTGTAATAATCAATTATACTCCATTAATTTATTAAATTATGAGTATTAAAAATTTTTATATTTTTATATTAACACATGCAACATATGAGAATGAAGAAGAATTAATTAACCCCCAAATCACCAAATACCTGCAAATAATTAAGATACCTACTTATGAATAAAGAGACACCTCAATATTAATTATGTTTATTACCTGAGTTAAAAAACTATACATAACTGTGTATGACTTTTGGCATGTGCTATACATAACTGTGTATGACTTTTGGCGCGCGCGCGCGCGCGCGTGTGTGTGTGTGTGAAGAGTGGGGGGATCATGCACCAGTTATCCCGTTTCTTACTACTGAAGGGCAGTCACTACATGAGGATCAACAGTTGACGAATAGTGGTAATTTTCTTTTTGTTATCGGTAATTTTATTATTATTATTATTATCATTATTATTATTATTATTATTATTATTATTATTATTATTATTATTATTATTATTATTATTATTACTGTTACAACAAAATTGACATTATAGAATAACCACACTGGACCAAGAAGCTTCCTTCTGACTCTGCAATTGTCAATATCTCCTGGTGTGCCTTCAATCCTCGGATGATCGTGTATGTTGCAAATTATTGTCATAATAAAAATAATATTAATAATAAAAATATTACTTGTTATTATTAATTATTATAAATTATTAAAATACGCCAAATTATTCCAAACCAGTGAATCTAAAACAGCATGTACTTTCTACCATTAGTAAGAGTTACGTAAAATTATCATACTGGAATTCCTCGCCATGTTAGGACATCTCAGCCATCGCTTGTGAAACTAATTTCTAATTGTAGATCATTGGGCGCGAAAATTTAATTCATTTAAAGCTAATATATGGACTCAAATTCGACAATCCAAAACTGCGTTCCGTACACCCTGAAACACCGCCCAACAATGAGAATTAATTCTGAGAATCTCAAACTCCATTGTCACGATATTGGACTTGTCGTATTGCGATCTAATAACTTCTGAAATGTATAGCAAAATGAGCGGAAATTCGAATTTGCACTTTCGAAACAAAAAATAACGCGAAACTACGCATATTTAAAAAAAAGTACGTGAACTTATTTAAAGATTAATTTTGAAGAACACATTCCATTAAGTAAACTATTAGCTCTACAAAAGCACGAACTTTCTATAATTAGTACCGGTGACCAAATATTACAATACCTCAAATTCTCTCACATTAACACATCTTAGTCATCACTTCCAAAACTAATTACCAATCGTCGAGCATTGGGTCCAAAACTATTTTTTTAAGTTAATGTATCAGCACAGATTCGGCAATTCAAAGCTGTGTTGCAAAAAACGTAATCATCGTACCCACAATAAGAAGGAATTCTTAGAATTTCGAACTGCCATGTCGCGGCGTGGCCATTGTCACATTTATATCTGGTAACTCGTGAAATAAGTAAATGAAATGTTGGAAATTAAAATTTGTAATTTCGATGATTGCAAGTACGTGAAATGACTCGTATTTGTAAAAAAATGTACAAGACCTTATTTAAAGATTTAATTTTAATTAAAAGATTTTATTAAGTAAGAAATTTGTATTTTTGCAATGTTAATTGTTTGCAATTTTCGAAAATACGAGAGTTCATAAAAAATGGTCTCTACGCCAATTTTTAAAAGCGTATATATACTCTCATTCAGAAAAAAAAATATTGGAAAGGAAAATTGAAGTGGTTTTTGTGAAAATCTTGTTTTAAAATTATCCATTCATGAAAACTAATAAGTTTTATTTAATTGTTCCTGATCATGTTTAATGATTCGTCTTTGAAGAACAGATTTCATTAAAAACGTCACTTTCACAGTTATTTTAGTTGCAGGAAGACGCCAAAAAAATTTTGATCTTTTGTAATTTTTGAAAATAGTTTCCACGAAAATATGACGACCTGTGCCATTCTTTAATGTGACTTATATACTATCCGAGAAAAAAGTTTAATAAACAAAGAGAAACAATTTTTAAGAAAATGGAGAAGTTAAGACTTCATGTAAAGTACCCCCAAAAATAAATATATCCCCTTGAAGTTCAAAGAATCGTAACATCAGTCACGTCGATCTTGGAATATCAGATTTGATGAAAATTCTTACTATTTATGGTTGTTCACACACAGATGTTTTACTGTAAACCAATTTTTCGTTAACAAGCTCTTACAAACGTGGATTCTGACCAAATTTGTTAGGGAAAGCACTTTACTACATATTGGAACAAGATGTACACACTTTTACTGTACCAGGGCACAGTTACGAGTTTTCCTAGTCAGAAAAATCACCGTTTGTTCCGCAACGTTACATTACTTTCTCTACACTGTTTAAGTAGTTTGCAAGAAAGTAATTAGATGTAATACCTAATGGCGATGACTTTCTTGCACGTTAGTTTTCTTATCTGTTTAGTATGTGATAGCATTTTGGTTTTCCATCACTCTCTTCCCACCTGCAATTTATAGGCATCTAACACACTTATTTTAAATTTTTTAAAATTGTAATGTCCCCCAAGAGTAAAATTGAAGTATGACTTGTAGGAAGGCGCTGACAAACTAGAAACATTTTTAAAACTCAGGAGTTACCCTAAAAATTGGACCTGTGCCATCTTTAACAGTGTAGTTCACTTTGTTATTATAAGAAATTTGAAAGGAAGATTTGGAGCCATTTTTAAGAAAATTGATAAAATGCCCCAGGGGCTTCATGTAAAGAAACCCTTAAATTTAAACAATCTTTTCAAAATAGCAGAGCAGTGACTCGGGCCAGATCAACTGGGGAATATTAATATTAGAAAAAAATCCTACGAATTGTTTAGTGTTGTTCACTGTCGGATAGATGTACAGACATTTTGAAAGAGTAACACTTGTTCGCTATCCAGAGACTTCAATACATGTATTTCAATTGAACTCTCGAAGTCGATATTCCGCAGCGTTACATTACTTTCTCTATACTACGTATTTTACTCTTTATATACGTAATATGTAAACGATAATGTTAAAATTAACGAAATGAAACACACATCCCCATTACTTTCTCTATTGTGTCTAGATGGAAAAACTTGTAGCTTTTATAAAAGTGGATAAATTCTGTTCCAATAAGTAGTAAAATACTCGTTATGTAGTCAGATATCACGAATAGTGTGTCCTTGACACTGAAATAATATTGTTTTTCTCTTTCCTTTTAAAACGTAACTAGTACGAGAAAGTCCTTGCCTTTCCGTAGCAGCACTAGTTATTTCTAATACGTAAAACCGGTAGCGGTAGCTCAGTGCATCAACTGATGTCACTTCAGCGCCTCTAACCGGGAGGTCCTAGGTTCGAGTCCTGACAGCGGCAGGATTTTCGAAACTAGCTTTCCAGCTAGGTCGAATTCAGCTGCTGTCTGGAGGAGAATTCTAGCGGCCGGCTGCTCTGATCGGTACTTTTCCGTGGTTTCTCCGATCGACACCAGGCGAATGCCGGAGCAGTACCCTAACAAACGGGCCACGGACCGCGCGCGATCTGTCCTTCCCATTCCTTGTCCTATCCTCTTCCCTTACACACACTTACACTAACATGCACTACACTACCACATATTCCGGGGGCCCGGGCGGGAGCTTAGCGCTTGTCCCAACTGGGGCGGTGCCCGTTGGTGGGCGAGTCCTGGTTAGGGGAACCCCCACTAGCCGACGGTAGGTCGGCGCCGGATCTCGCCATCCAGCGGGGGAAGATCACCGCCATCTCCCGACAAAAAAACATGCACTACACTAACGGGACTAATGACCAGAGCAGTTGACGCGCCCGGAAACACGAAAGAAATGAAAAAATCCAATCAATCAAAATCTAATACGTAAAACGCGGTCGTTACAAAAGCGGCGCTGGGAGGCAGTGCTCCGCGGTGCGTCTTTCCGGTGCGGCGTCGGCTGCGCGTGCCGGATCTGGCTGCGCTCGCCCACGGCGGCGGCGGGGACAGCGGGGGCCGACTGCCCGCTGAGTTATCGAAGGGCGGCTTCGGGCCCGACACGGCAGCGTTTCGACAGCGGGCGGGCGGAGGGGCAAGCGCGCGCGCGAGCGTGGGCGTATGGAAATGGGCGAGCGCGCATTTGGCATTCCCGCGGGCGCGCCGCCACCGCCACCGCCGCCGTTGGAATCACTGGAACAGGCGCGAAGCTCATGTCCCCGCGCGCTATGTCGGATTCTGCCTTCGCCGCGACGCAGCAGGAGGCCGACGCTACTCGCCCGGAGTCGTCACAGACATTTCGAGGTGCGAAACAAATAGAAATAAATAATTTAGTACTTAGTGTGATAAGTCAAGAACCCTGGGTTTAGTTTTAATGAAAGAATCGGCCTCCAGCGTTGGTCATAACAGCATTGTTTGCAAATTCGGAAGTCAAAGAATATGCGTTGTTAGGACAACGGATCAATATAGTGTGATATTCCATGCTTGATGTCATAACGCTGTGCGGATAGACACGGCCCCGAACACATTATATGAAAAAGGTTTGGAGAGGGCATTGATAGTCGTGATCTTTTAGAAAGACGCAAGGAGTCAGTGTCTACAAAAACATTGTAGCGAACACACGTAAGCGGTTGGTGAGGTGCGAATGGATTTTAGCACAGGCTGGATATTGTGTAAATAGTGAGGCGGGAATTAATGATCAGTTTGAGGTTTGAGAGCTTGGTAGTGTTTAAGTTGTATTAAATTGTAATTGGAAATTTTATTAATGCAGTAGTTGGAATTTCGAATTAACATAGACTCCGTGCTTCGAGGGGATGTATATTAGGGTAGCTCCGTAGATGGAAGGATTTTTCAATAAGTAGCTGTATATAGTCAGTCGTGAGTAGGTGATTCATACGTAACCCAGATGGCGAAAGTCGCGACCGCGTATTAATTTTGTGGGAAATATTATATCTATTAATAGCAATTCGTTAAGGACTTTCTGAAAAATTTTTAATTTAGGCAAGAACGCGAGAATTGGTATACCAAGGATTCCATGGACACTATTCTATTAACTATTATATCGTATATTCATACACGCTATTCTGATAATCAGCCGAAAAGCCATCTATCAAGATATTTTAGTTAGCTTACAAACTTATATTCAAACCTGTACTTATACATATAAAAATCTTAATTTTGTATTGTTGAGAAAGGCTGATAATTTATATTAGTTGCCATCAATCTAATAATTGGTTTCAATGAATAGAACGTCCAGGAATTGTGATACTGTATAGAATTATACGTCCACATGCAACAGGTAAGGAGTAATATGTTGTATGTCGAACCCATGATTAAATTGGAAGTAAATTCAATAAATTAGTGTTAACGTTGAGATAATTTGTGAGCATAGCAGGGCAACGGTAGAACTAACTTTATTAACAATAGCATGGGAAGTAATTCCCTTCATAGTATTAGATGTTTGTTGAAATAGTAACTCTATTTTGCAATAGTGAAATATCAGAAAAGAGACGAAAATTAATTTCACAATAGGGATACTGGCACTTCTATTTGTTTTTATACTAGAGCTGAACACATATGTTTAACGAAGTTTCAATCACTTGGAAACCACGGATTTTTTGTTGTAATGTGCGTACATTGCATAAATTGATTATTTTGAAATTAATTTGGGCTGTCATGCTGTTACGTGTTTGAATTATGATTTATTTTACTTTTTTTATTAAATCAATCAATTGTCCGTTTCTGTTCATCCGTTAGTACAATCGAGATCTGTTCTATATATATTTTTAAATCGTTCAGAATGTAAATTGGCTCATCAAGTGAAATGTATCAAGTTCTATGATAATGATGTTTCTTTTTATATGTTTCTTAGTTTTCATTGATAATATTAGATGAATCGGTTAATTTAGAACGATTAATCGATGCCTATTTATGGAACAAGGAATTTAAACGATTAGATAATAACCGATTATTTATGATAATCGCCCATTCTTCGCCCGCAGGGAGCCAGCCGTTTTGCGAACGATTCTCGCTCGATGGAAAGTGGATATTCTGAGGTTTTAAGGATGAATTAAAGTACTTTTTTGTTTTATTGGCAGAGAGTCAGACCGTGTCAAAGAACGTTCCGATTTAGGTATCGGCTAACACAATACATCTGTTTCATATTTTATATCAAAACGTTTCGGTTAAGGTTTCAGTTGTGGTTTTGATACAGTTCCAAACGATTTTCTTTTCAATAAAACATTATATTGTAACTGATTTAATTCGCAACATGATCCTTGAAAATTTCTTCTCTCTTACATTGCGACCGTTGACATTGAGACGCACCCTTTACAATTTCTTAGAACAACTTTTATTTACTTGTGTATTTGTGAATCAGAACGCTCATAGTGAAACAATTAAGTACACATAATTTCAATTAAGGAAAGGGGGGGTATTAAAATTTTTTTTTTATTTATTGCTAAATGTTTGAACTACATATTTTCAAATCAGATGCCAAGAATATTTCCATTTTCTGTAAGTTTTCTTGACCGTAAATTTAGAGAATAAAGTTTTGGAAAGTTTCTTTATCACATCATGCAAATACATGATCTTGATTTCATTTATAATGACGATTATTATATTCGCAAAGAAATAAAATACAATTACACTTTTACAATTTTACTTTACAATGTTAGCGTTAGAATACAAAAGCATAAAATATGTCAATTTATGTGACAAGCTCAAGTAATCATGAATTTGTATTCCATGTTCTCCACTAAAGTGTTTCTCCGTAGGTATTATCTGCAATTCACATGAGTTGACTGACCACATCTACTCTCCCTTTGAAAGCAAAATCCATTCAAATCTCAGAACCTCAGTTCGTCTGTGTTATTAACTCCGAGTCTTTTGCATTCATTGAGGACAGCGGAAGATCATTTAATTCCCGAGCGCAAGGTGCAGATGAAAGCTTCTCCCCAGCACAAACAAACGCGGTCGGCCTCACGCGCTCGGCCGCTCCAGGTTTACCTGCCCCATATAAAAACGGCCATAAAGTCCGAGTCCAAATCAAATTAGGAGCCGCGTGAGTTTCCCCGAGGAAGGGATTGCGTCAGTCATTCGTGTATTTCCGAAGTGGTCAGCAGACCGCCATTTTCCCAGATCACCATTTCTGCTGACGAAGTCTTAGTTGCTTCGTAGCCGCCACTATCACAAACTGGTGGTGCTACAACAGCACATACTTTCTTGCGTTATTTCTAAATTTTGAAATTATCGAAAGTTCGGGACGTTCAACGAACATTAGACCTGCGCCATACTTAAAGCGCCCTTTATGGGAGAAAAACAACTCAAGTAAATTTTTGTAGCATCTTATGAGATTTTTAGAAAATGCAATAACATCAAGCAAAAATGACATGAAATCTTCTCATTTTTCAAATAAATGTACATGACCTTTTTAAAGATCTAATATTTCAGAACAGACTTCATTGAAAACAAAATTCTCCATCTTCAATGTTGTACATTTGCAATTTTGAAAATTTTCGAAAGTACAAAGAATTCGCCGGAAATAGGTCGGCAATATTTTTATACCGTCCTCTGACATATACGAGAAAATAAATTTTTCCTAACTTTGGAGACGCTTTTCAGAAAATCATTGTTTAGAAATTGCCTATATTTCACACACAATTACGCAAAGAACTCTCATATTTCTGAAAAACTGTATATGACCTTGTCAGAACTGTTTTTAAAGAAAACTTCAGTAAAGAAAATATCTCTTTAATATTGTATTTGTAGGAAATTCCCGAAATTTTTTTTAAGCTTTGCAATTTCCGAAAATTTAGAATTTCAACGAAAATTGAGGTCTGCATCCTTATTTACGCATATTCGAGAACAAATTTTAATTAAAAATTGTGCTACCATTTTTGAAAATGTAATTGGAGCTTCATTTAAAATACCCCCAAAATCAAAACATACGTTTCAAACTCGCAGAGCCTCAAGTTTCTCTATATCTGTTGTAACGGGTGCCGGCGGCGGCGTGTCCGTACACCGGCCTAGCCCGAGCCCACCGTTGTGCGGCCACTTGTAATACTTTCTACAAGCCCGGCACGTTAAACTGCTACTTGTAATAGATTGCCCTGCTCTAGCCCTTCTTATAAACAAACAAACACTAGCCTCGCGTTGGGTTGCCACATATAATAATCTTCCCGTTCTCCTACTCACAATTGCCCGTCTGCTAGCTTACCTGGCCTTTTGACTCACCTGGGCGTGGTCTGCGGTGCGTCTGTACAGCCGCGAGCAAGGTACTGCGCTCACGTGCGTGGATCAGTTCTAGTGCTACGTGAATGACTACGAACACATATTGATTTTACAAATCATGACCCCAAAAGTGGCCATGAAATTTATTCAAATTCCCTCTTTTCTCGTATTTTCCTTCAATTCACAATATCTAGTGCTGTAATAGCACTGGTGCCTCTAACGGCACACATTGACATAACCCAGCAACAAAAGAAACAACAACAAATAGATAATTCTCTTCCCACAATACACGAAACATGGACATATACTTTCTCATTCACACAGATTATTTACAACAAACAAAAACAAATGCCATTCACACATATGATTAAAACCCCAGAATGCATTCTGTCGAAATTTACGTATTAAAAATCTATTAATCACATAACTTGATCTTTGACAGAGCGTTCTTCACTTCGTAAAAAAAAACAAATGTCAAAATACTTTTGCTCACGTATGATGCTGCTTCCGCGAAGAATCCGGGTGTTTTGTGCGATTATCCACGCACAACAGCGCCTCCCGTTGTCGCCACCAGTTCCGGAACACACTCGCGTACTCATCACTGTTCACGCAACATGTCGGAATTCACGCTGCCACCTTTTTTCATAAATATTCCAAGTTATTTGAAAATCTCTGAGTCCCGAATTGAATTCCGCGCCACTAATCGTAAATACAACGTCGCGCTCCCCACCGTTGCAAAATTTCTCATACGGCCACGCTCATTATCGTTTGCTCTCGCGAGTCCAACGGGCGTTGCCGAATTTCACAGTAATTCCGAAAACTTTCTTTTTATGAAATTCTTTTTCACGAAATATTAAATAATTTACATGAAGTATTCCCAGTTACTATTGCAAATTCTGTCCATTACTTCCGCACTTTAAAAAAAATTTCCAAACATCGCCTACGCGAATACGCGCCTTGCCTCCACCAAGTCTAGGCACGTTCTGCTAAAATTTTTCCAACTTAGCATTGTTATTTTTGCTTCAACACTTTTCCCGATCGCTTGATAACTGACGATCGCGTCACTTTGGTTCTCACAAAATATTTAATTTTTAACCTTTCCCGAAACACTTTATTTCCGTTTTTGTTTTAATAAAATTCTCCCGGCAATTTCCTAAAATTCGATGTTTTCCTCTTGTTTTCCTTTGGTCAAATTCCTTTTATTTTCCCTATTTTCCGTTTTTGGATGTGAAACGGAACGCACTGCAATTGTTCGCTAATCGCTTCTTCTTGCTAAACTTTTGCTTGAATTAATTTATTTGTTTTATTAAAATTTTGATACTTCCCATTAAGATATTTAAATGGGATAAATTTTGCATGATGCCGCTAATTTTCTTCTTTTCCCCCCCGAAAGTCTGAATTTGATATCTTATCGCGTTCTCTTGCATTATTAGAAAAACCCTCCTCTTTATAAGCGTTTCATCGCTCCAACAATGGACTCCATTAATATTCTCCTTAACACAAATATACGAAATACAAAATTTTCAATTACTTCTTATTGCCTGACGATTTTACTGGGATAACTTTTAAAATGTTCCTAAATTAAAGCCGGATCTAATGTCTATGGTCAAAACTTGCACAAGTATCGGGTTCACTTTATTTTCTTCCCCAATCGGTTTTTTTTATTATGGCGCCTTTGCTGTAAATGTTTTCAAATTGTTTATTATCCAAACGCATACTATCGGGGATCGTGTAAATCATTACACTGTCGGAGAACATGTGCTACCATTTTTGAAAATGTAATTGGAGCTTCATTTAAAATACCCCCCAAAATCAAAACATACGTTTCAAACTCGCAGAGCCTCAAGTTCCTCTATATCTGTCGGAGAACATCAGTTTTGGAGAACATCGTCTGAATGGTTTAGGGACTAGCGTTCACAACAGACGGACAGACTCAGACTTTCCCGTCAATCGATTTTTAGGTATCAAGAATCCACAAAACATGAATTCTGTCTACGCTTCCGTTGGAGGAAGTAATTTACTGCTGCCGCAGCATTGCAACACTTCCACTGTACTACGTAATTATGTTACGTAGAAAGTAAAATGGCAAATTCTTCTCCATTCGAATAAATTTTCTTTCAACTCAATACGGATTTGCAGGTCATGCATGTTGGTGGGTATTTATGGTTTCCATTCGCGTAAACTACTTTAGTTGTCTCATATGTTTAGTGCATGTTGTAGACCCGGAGTTCCTGGTATTGAATTGAAAGATTCGGTCTCGACCTATATGTCGCCTTGTGAAGGTTTCTCCTGCAACGGTCTTGCTCAGAGAGCCAACGCCTTTGAAAAGCTCTAAGCTCCAGACAAGTGTGGTAATACAGTAAAGTACGTGTAAACGTGACGTGAGGGCAAGTATGATGGGGGAATACATATCGTAGCCCTTGGTCCATTTGAATTCTTGAATTCTACGGTTGAATTCAGTCTGTGTTGAAATAAATTATGTCGAAAATTTGTTATTATTATGACTGAAACATTAGGACTTCCGCTGCAGTGGCAATGATTGCTGGCTCTAAGTTTTCTCCGATGAAGTTTTTCAGCCCAAGAGACCTACACTTGGAAGTGAGGAAAATTCGGTTCACTGTCGCAAACATTGATGATCCTTTCTAATTTAATTCAGTTTTCGCTAATCTTAATGAATTTATTCTAAAAAGACCACATTGATGCTTCGTGGTGAGAAAATTATCATCAATATTTCTTCTTCTTGTACTTCATGGTAAGCCATTGAAGGCCTGTTCGTACTCAGAGGTCATCCTGCCATCTTGTTTTTGGGCGTCCTACATCCCGATATCCAGAGGGTTTGTAGTTATATACTATTTGTGATAATCTTGATATTTCCATTCTAGTGATATGATTCGCCCATTGGCATTTGTAGTAATCATCAATATTTAATACCATTATTTCACAATATATTAATCATGAAATTCTTGACCTAGTTCTGATGGCTTTCGTTCAGATTTATTTTTCTGCCCCGAATAAATAGCGGCCATAAATAGCGAGTCAGAAACTAATTACAAGCCGAAGGAGGTTATCCTGAAGAAGCGATCGGCCGAGTTAACAAGAAGCCACCCCCTCCCTGCGTCAGCGATCTGGATCGATGCGACGCGGTGAGCGGACTACCGCGCTCCCTGACCATCCTGCCTCAGTCCTCGTGACAAAGTCCTTGCGTCCTCAGTGTCAGTGTGCCTCGGACCGGGAGGTCCTAGGATTCGAGTTCCAACGGTGCCAGAATATTCGACACTTGCTACATAGCTAGGCCGAATTCAACCGCTTCCTGGAAGAGAATTCTAGCGGCCAGCTGCTGTGATCGGTAGATTTTCGTGGTTTCTTCGACCAACACCAGGCGAATGCCAGAGCAGTACCCAAATGTACGAACCAATGGACACGTCCGATTTTTCTTTCCCCTTCCTTGTCCTATCTTACACATACTATCCATTCCTTACTTACACATACTTTCCCTTACATACACTTCAGTACCACACATGTCTGTAGCTAAGAGCTGGCTCCAGCTAGGGCGGTATTCACTATTGGTATATACCTGGTTGAGGGAAACCCCGTTAGCCGACGGTGAAATGAACGGTTTTACATCCAATCCGAAAGAAGGTTACTTTCGTAGCCGTACGTTTTCGTTCGTTCTGATTAAGCGGTTCAGTATCAATATATACTATAATTCAGTTGCTATTAGAACTCTGGCACTATATTTTTGTTTGCAAACTTCGTCACCTGTCGTCACGACTTGAATATGAAAATCGTCATCACCCCTATTTGCTGAACTAACTGATGCGAAAGGTATGTCTAATATTACCTAATCTTGTAATGAGCTGCTCAACTCAGTAACTAATATCACTTGTCCAAGTGTCAGAATGGTTACCTGCTACGTACTCTTGCTATCGACGCTACCAGTACTGGCCCAGACATGCCGCAGTTGAGGATGGATCAGCTTACTCATTAAGCGAGGCGTTGTTCAATAACTTACAAATTCGTTTTCAATTTCCAAACTGTTCATCAGTGAATATCAATCAGTAGAATACTTGCCTAAAATTCTATTTTATTCACTTTACCTCTCTGCATCGAAAATAATTTTGTCATAATCCTCAAAGATCCTATCACTTCAATCGCTTTCTCTACGTTTAAACTATCTTGCCCCTGTCTGAAAATATCCTCTCTAAAATAATATCTTCACCCCTTCATTAGGTCGACAACCACTAACAAACACATCCTCTTCCCCACTATGCAGTCGCAGTCTGGAGGAGAATTCTTGCGCCCGGCTGCTCTGATCGGTACAAAATCACTACAAAATGCACTACAAAATCACACATATCGGGAGACCGGTCAGGAGCTAAGAACTTCTCCCGACTGGGGTGCTGCCCCACTCTTGGAAGATGCCTGGTAGGGGAAACCCCGCTAGTCGCCGATAGGTCAACGCCGGATCTCGCCATTCAGTGGGGAAAGATGACCACCACCTCTGGATGAAAAAGCATGCACGACACTTACGGGACTAATTATCCTAGTAGTCGCGCCAGGAATCACTAACAATCAATCAATCAATCAATCAGTCCATTCCACCTCCCTGTATTCATTTAACTTCGCTACCCCACGTCGCTTCACTCAACTTCACTTCGCCCATGGTCGCTGCCAGGTCACCCTTTCCCACCGCCCCCACGTTTCCAAACGCACCGAGCGAGCAGCCTCGATGCCACCACCGCCTGTGCCTTCCAGACATTCCCCCTTCCCCCCTCTGCATGTCTCACCCATCGGGCAGGAGGCGCCAGCGCTAGTTTCTTTTATTGTGAGAGGGCGTAGGAGCAGCACTAATAAAATGTATATGGCAGCAATAGATCCGACCGGGCGGGCGGCCGGCGAAGCTCCGGCGTCGTTTTCCCAACAGGTGGCGGCGGCGGCGGCGGCGGCGGCGGCGGCCCGAATCTCCGAGGCGACGCCGCAACCCAACTGCGGCCATAACGCGGTTATGAATATTTACGCCCGGCCTTTATCAACAGCAGGAAAACAATATCCACACACACAGGCTCCAAGAAACGTCTGCCGGTCGGTGCGTGCGGTTACTCCCTGCGAGAGCGCGCACACGGCAGCACACCGGGCTCCTCGGAATTCGAAATGAACTCTCCAAGCACAGAGGCCGGCGGCGTTGGTACCCATGTTTCATCCTGTCAGCATGACACGTACGTAAGGACCGAACGGCCGGGCGGTCGCGTGTAGCTGCGTTTGCCTCCGCATTGTACGCACTATGTCATGGGCTCGCGGGCCGGAAAAAGCGCTGTTTTGTTCCCGTCAATGCAACTGGCATTCCAATGAGCGGTACTTACCCCCAACAGCGATTCTGTCTAGGCAGCTGTCGCGAGGGCTCCGGCCACGCGCATGCTAATAATACCGAGCTTGCGCGGACTACGTGATGAAGAGCTACATACACTGTATGCGTGCGCCGGTGTAGGGGGGCGTTGTCGTTCTTTCTGTTTTAGAAAAGGCGGGAATACTAAACGAAAGTTTGTCTCGACTTTTAAGGTATTGTGGATTTATTGCATTTGCGGGTAAAGTATAGAGTGATTCTTCTGCTTTATTCGCTTGAGGGTCGCTTGTGATGTGATTTGTTTGCTGCAACGTTGTTAAGTGAATGAAAGTGAAATGTTTCGGAAGATTAAGTTGCCAGAAAGCTGTTCTTTGTGGTAAGAATGGTACTTGCTAGATGGTTGTGTGGGTTGGGGAGTGAATGGTAAGGCAAATAACTTCATGCCAATGATCTTTCACTAATGTAATCGAGACTTTATTGAATGTTGCATTCCGTATCTTGTTACGTTTCTTTGTGGTTTAATGTAGTAATTGAAAGTTATTGCGATATAATCGAAGAAACTGTTTAATGAACATGAATTTAGAAAACATTATACAGAAAAAACCTTTCATTCCATGTGATAATTTGTTATGTAACAAATTGCGATATGGTATGTATTTTTCTTTGAAATGCTAGTAAATTTAACAAGGGTTTAACGACATCTGTTGCAAAATTGTCAAAATATGGCATTACTGACGAAATAGATTTTGAAATATTTTAAAAATAGAAATAGTTGGTTATACATTTTACGGAGTAATTTGTTTCGTATCCGTTTCATACAATGGGCAATAAATACATGAATTAAAGGTGTGAAAAAATTGAAAAAACCCTCACTAAACATCACTTTCGGAGGAAAAACGTTCATCGAGAATGAAAAATTATAGGAATAACTGAAAAGGTTAGAATTTATTTTCTCAGCAGCAGTAGACTCAGAATTTGAATAATTTCAACGTAATCGACTACTTTAAAGGACACTATAGTAATGTTTTATCGGGAAAACAATCGTAATAACTAGGTGGCGGATTTTGATGACCTAAAACATTCCCAAAAATGATCAATAAAATTCTCTTAAAATGTCCTAAAGTAGAGAAAAATATGTAAATTTGATCAAAACCATTTCAGATGTACAACTAAAGCAGGATACATTACTGATGCAATCGAGGTTCCCCCTTCCCTTCTTTTATGTGCACTCACCTGGCAAATTTTGGGTGTGGACTGTTCTTTATCAGGAAATCTGTCTTTTTAGTAATCCCAAAAATCGGCTGAAACAACAATCGCGCTGATAGACGTCACAGGAACCTTAGATTGCATACAACGGCTGACATTACAATTTCTGGACGAAGAAATCGAATTAGCTATTCATGAATTCTCTAGAGAGCATTTGTTGCATTTCCTAAACTTTATTTGAAGCAAGTACCATTAAAATATTAAAATCAATAAAATCAGCAAAAAAATACCTTAAAATTATGGGAAATGATAAAAAATGTCTTATTGGTCGAAATTGCAAATGACTTATTAATGGATCATTTCCTTTTGTCATAACGTAATATTAATTATTATACTAACCAGCATTGTTCTCAAGTGAAAAGAAAAAAATATGACATTTCATTAAATTTCGCCCCTTCGTAATTACTATTAATATCAACGAAATATTGTCTGTAAAAGAAATTTATTGCTGGTTAAAGTAACTCATTACAGTTTCATGTATTTAATTCTTCTTTTATAATTTTCTCTTTGATGTCCGCTTCCTGATGCATAACTTCGATTCCCAATTGGGGTATTTCTTCCACACTTCCAAATGCACTTCACGTTGGCTCAGAAAATTAGCAATCACCTCCTTCAATCAAACTCTGCCCTCATAAAGCCTTCCCATCTGAACCTCCTCTTTCCGTCCCCGCAATGAAGACGTAAAGTTGATTTATATCTGCAGACCTCCTCCGCTTTCTCGAGGAACAAGAGCTATTCGCATCACCTAGTTAACAGGTAAACAACGGACTAAACAAGCCTCCGTCGCCGGCGTCTGCGCGGTCCCTCTTTGTGTCTTTTGGAGCCTCGGGAGGCACAGTGGCCGAATCATTGTTCTCTAAGGCCACATTTCACAAACATCTATATTATTTCTGTAATAGGAACCGGCTTAGGTAACTCAGGGTTGCAATTAATGAAACTGCATTGCCTCTGACCGGGAGATCCTGGGTTTCAGTCTTGACGGTGGCAGGATTTTCGATACTAGCTACATAGCCAGGTCGAACTGCCAGGAGAAGAATTGCCCTGCCCTGATCGGTAGTTTTTCTTGATTTCTAGGATCATCCCTAGGCGAATGCAGTACTTTAACAAACGTTCCACGGACCGTGTTCAGTATTTCCTTCGTTTCCTTTGTCACATTCTGACCATTTTTACCATGGCATCAGTTTTACTAACATTGTTAATTTCATTTAATGATAAGTTTTCAATTAATCACTATCGTCGCATTTTCCATCTTATGTGAGAACTAGTCTAAAGAGGTTTTGGACTAGGCCAATTGTACTTGAATTATCAGATGGCTATCGCGTTATTACTACCTACTACGAGTAGGAAAATTGTGGCTCCTAGACAACTGATGTGATGATGATGGCTAAGCTGGCATTCGCCTTGAGGCCATACTAAAGTTATTGCTTAATACAGAAATCGAATCTAGAGTGTTATTGGAAAATTTCCTTCAGGCTTCTATAGGTCTTATGACGTTTTTTCTTGCCTGCCTTCAATGTTCATTTCCAACAAAGGAAAGTATATTTTGCGTCGTGCAATTTTGTTCTTTAGTTGATTCAATGTATTTTTTTTCCTTTCTGAGGACATTTTAGCTTTTCTAAGCTGGAAAAATTAATTATATTATGAACGTGAGTTTCTAAAATAGGTATCGAGGAGATTTTAGTTTTTCTGTTCTTTTCTATCTCTTAGGAGGTATATTGTGCGAGAAATACTCATTGTAAAATGTATAATTTATTTGCAAAGAATGCTGGCTTGACATTTTTTTTGATCTGAGAATGTGGATTTGATGATATTTTGTGACTTTCACGTAGTATATATTCTTCTTGTGCATTTATATTTCAGAAGTATTTTTTTAGTACACTATCAGAAATTTCTGCATTACTTTCATGAACTGTACATTAATGTAATTATCATGATCGTACATTAAATTTAATGCACACATGTACATTAGGATGCAAGAGTCAATGCTTTATGGTCATATCTGGAATGAATGAATGAATGATCTTGATGTACTGGTGATTATGAATTCATCGGGTGAATGATGAGAGGCATGGTAAACGAGAGATCCTCAATATTTAACCTACAATGATTTTAGCTTGTGAATTTAATTTAAAGTAGAAGCTCATTTTAATGTGCAGGGTTACATTAAGATTAATGTACAATACATTAATCTACATTCAATTTAATGTCATTCGCCACAAAATGTGGAGTGGAAAAACCTAGTGTAGTGTTATATTTGCCCTTGATAGCTGGAGAAGTGGTTCAGGACATCAACTGATGTCACTTCAGTGCCTTTGACCTGGAGATCATAGGTTTGAGTCCCCATGGTGGCAGGATTTTCGACATTAGCTAGTCAGGTAGGTCGAATTCATTCGCTGTCTGGAGGAGAAATCTATTGGCCAGCTTCTCTGATAGGTAGTTTTCCGTGATATCTCCTATCAATGCGGACCAGTACCCTAACAAACGGGCCACGGACCGCCCACGATCTTTCCTTCCTCTTCTTTGTTCTATCCTCATGCCTTACTTACACACACAATCACTCGCTCTACACTACCACATATTCCGGGAGACCGGTCGGGAGTTTAGAGCTTGTCCCGGCTGGGGCGGTGCCCCGCTGGTGAGAGATACCAGGTTGGGGAAAATCCAGCTCGCACACGGTAGGTCGGCGCCGGATCCCGTCCTCCAGGGAAAGACCACCGCCTCCTCTGACAAACACGCCCTTCACGTACAGGGCTAATGACCTTAGCCGTTGACGCTACCAGAATCACCAACAATCAATCAAAAACCAGGGGAGTAGTGTTCTATTTGCCCACGGGAAGGTGCATCCACGAGCACTGCACCTGGCTGGGCTGGTGGTGCTCCCGTGGTCCCACGGCGGCGGCGGTGGCGGCGGTGGTGGCGGTCTCCACCCACCCCTCCGGCCGCAGGCGCCAACCGCCAGCGCGGCAACAGCGGTTACAGCCCGGCCAAGGGCGCGGACTAACAAGGCAATATTCGTTGTGTGTTTTATCTAATTAAGTCGCTTCCACGGCGGAACGAGACCGGCCGGCGGGCCGCCAGGCAGGCGTTTATTGGGGGTCAGTATTTCTCCTCCCGAAGGGTGGGCTGGTGTTGCCTTTATTGGCGGGAGCACGTCGCCCCGGGGCGGGGGTGGGGTGGGTGCGCGTAGGAGAGGGTGGGGGTGGGAGGAGTTGGAGAAACAAGGAGCGTGGCACTGTGCAGACAATCGTGAAAACAAACTTTCAAGAGCCACGTGTGGCTCCCAGGACTAGCTGTTCCCAGCATCCCTGGATTAGAAAACGAGGGAATGCGAATGTACGAATATTGTCAAATGAACCTCTCAACCAAAACGTACAATGAATTACTGGATTCAGTATTGCACTTGCCTAAATCGTAGTCTGGAAAATTATTCAGGGTGTCACTCTATAGTCTCACATCACAAACAGACGCTTTCCTATGTGTGACTTCTAAGATAGACTGTTCTTAACTTCTCTAATTTTTAATACTCATAAAAGCAAATTCTGAAATTGTTGTTATATTTAGGTGTCAATAAGATGGAAATGTGGAAACAGATAGGGTGAAGTGCGAAGTGGGAAAACAGTGGGGGGGGGAGAGGGAAACACGGAAAGAGAAGGATGAAGTCTTGTAAAAACACTTCAGAAACAGATGATTTGTCATCCCTGAGCGACTTATTGCGTGACTCAGTGTTGTCGATTGTTCAATTTGAATCCATTTCAATCTGTGAGAACAGTGATTGTTGTGTTACGACAATGTCTAGCATTTGTAAAATGTAGAAATGACTAATTAAGGGAGGTTTTTTTCTCCATAACTAAAACATCAAGAAATGTTACAGAAACAAAGTAATGCTAAGTAACAATGTAACAAAGTAAACAATGTTTAGATACAAAATCAGAGTACCTTTTCTAAGCAAATGCGTCCTGCTCAGGTCATATTTCGCAGTCATCATCCGCACAAACATACGTGACAATCGATTTCATTCAGTACTTTTTACATTTATAGCAACCACAAATGAAGAAGAAGATTTTTACTATATCATAAGTGCATAACATAATGTAAAATCCTTTGAATCCGAATTACTTAAATAATGAACGGTAAATCAAAATTGAATACGCGCAATCTTAAACGTCAGACCATTCAGGATATATTATCACTGAAGGTATGAGCAAATATACTGATATATTACTAGTTAAGGAATTTGTAACGAAAAAATTTCTTTCGGGGCGGAGTATGGGTACACAGTCCGTTTCTGCCAGAAGGTTGTCACGAATCTATCGTAACAACTTTTCTGTATAAAAAATCAACTGTGCTTTTTCGCTGTGTTGCGTTTCGCCTAACATCTGCTCTCAACGACTCATTAGCACTAAAAAAAAGCCTCTTTAATTTTGCGGGTGTCCTTGGCACCCCTGTGCCACAAAGGGTGAGAGTGGAAGTGTTGCGGAGCGCCGTTCTGTCCGTGTGCCAGCCGGCTGGTCGCCGCCGCCGACGCCAAGTGTTTGTTTCTCCAGATGAAAAGCGCGACTCAATGACGCCTCTTAACCGGCCATAAACGTGGCCGCCGCCGCCACAGCCACCGCCGCCGCCGCCTAACACATGACGGGTGTTATCCGCCGATCGGCAATGGCCGAGAGGCGCCGTGGTGGCTGCGCAGGAACGGCCGGGGCGGCTGGGGCGGCTGGGGCGGCGTGGGCGGCGGGGGCGGCGAGGGCGTGGGCGGCGTGGGCGGCGTGGGCGGTGGGGCCGGCGGGGGCGGCGGGAGGGCGGCGGGAGGGCGGCGGGAGGGCGGCGGGAGGGCGGCGGGAGGGCATCGGGAGGGCATCGGGAGGGCGGCGGGAGGGCGGCGGTAGGGCGGCGGGAGGGCGGCGGGAGGGCGGCGGGAGGGCGGCGGTAGGGCGGCGGGAGAGCGTCGGGAGGGCGTCGGGAGGGCGGCGGGAGGGCGGCGGGAGGGAGGCGGGAGGGCGGCGGGAGGGCGGCGGGAGGGCGGCGAGCAGGGAAGAGGCCATCCGCAATTAAACATTTGTTATTGATGTGTTACGTTATGGAATAGCAACATTTTACTTTCTCGTCTTGCGAATTCTTCGTAAGAAGAGAAAGTTATGTAATCGTGCGCCGAAAAATGCCGAATTTTGGCCAGAAAAACTCTTATATCTGGGCTCCGGTACAAAAAAGTGGATAAATCCTGTTTTTAAATAAAGAAAAAAATTCTTTAACTCGTGTAGCCCAAATCCGTGTTTTGTTGCTTCTTGATACCGAAAAATCGATTGACGGCGAAACGTTGGTCTGTCCGTCTGTCCATCTGTCCGTCTGTGGTCCCCTAAAACGTTAAGCCGATTTTCTTCAAAGTTGATATTCCCCAATTATTCTGGCTGATGTCACAGCTCATGGAATTTGAAACCGATGTTTTAATTTAGGGGGGGGTACTTTACATAAAATCCCCCGGGCATTTTCAAAATTTTCAAAAAAATGGCTCCAAATTATTTGATTAAATTTTCTAGTTGAATAGTACAAAGGACGTTTAAGAGAATGGTGCAGGTTTCATTTTCGTTGATATCCCCAATTTTTCGAGAAATGAAAAAAAAAATTCAAAACTACAATATTCAAGATAGAGATTTTTGCCTCAAACAACGTCTGTTGTAGAAAATTAGCACTTTAAATAAGGTCATGTACAATTTTTTGAAAAAATCAGTAGTTTTTGCACAATTTGCCCTTGAAATTTACGAAAATGTTGTTTCTCAAAAACCGCTCCAAATTTTTTTCTTTAAATTTTCTCCACTTATGTAATGGGAGATGAAAAAATATGACTCTAGTCCCATTTTCGGATATTGCTCGTTTTTTTTAAAATTGCAAAAAACTATTTCAAAAATACAAAACTAAAGAAAGAATTGTTTCCTTCTGACAGTCTATTGTACGAAGTTAGTTCTTGAGAAAAGTTCATATACGATATTTTGAAAACGAGTGGTTTTTGCGTAATTTGCGCTTGAAATTTACAGAATATTTTTTCTCAAACCCCGCTCCTAATTTTGTTAAAAAGATATTATCTACGTATGTAATAAGGGACGGAAAAAATATGGTGCTAGTTCCATTTTCGGGTATTGCGCGTGGTGGAATGAGTGCCGGCAAGTTAACTCGGAGGATGTGAGATCGGGTCTCGGAGAGGAAAACAAATTGCTGGTTGAAAACTCTTTTACTGGTTTATGTAGTAATATAATATTGCGGACCATTTAGAGACAATGCGAGAAAGTATGTGCTTTGGCAGCTCCACTAGTTTGATAGTCTGGTTAGATAAAAAACCGTTATACCGTTTATTCGTATATACTCTATAGTGACGCTTATAGTGAATATTATAGTGATAGATATAGATAGTGATATATAATAGTGATACTCTATAGTGAAGATATATATTCTATAGTGAAGATTGTTTTTATCAAAATATTAAACTTGTTGTGTATTGTATTTGTTGCTCTTGACCAGAGCACAAAGTCCTGTTTGAAAACAATTTTCTGTGGTTTTGTTGAGCAGCATTTTTGCTCCTGCAGGCTACAAGGTTAGTGCTAATTTCTATGCTACTTGTGTGCAACTTACTACAATTACTTTCAATGTACTATTTATATTTTTGTCTGTAACAAGTGTTGCAATTAATATTCCATATCCATCTACATTATGTTGTTCACCCAATTTTTCTTGAGTCATTGAAGAAATGATTAATTTTATCCTTTGCTTTGCTCTTGCTCAGAAAACTGCACTGCCCCTGTTTTCTTCACGTATTCATTCTCCTCATGGCGGAATTACCTGGGTACGAAAGTGTAGGACTGCTAATTTTCTCTGCAGTTCCATCAAATAAAATCTGTAGGTTTATACCCATGCTCATTGTTTTTATTACATTTGCACCAAAAATTGTAACAAATGATGCAACGTTTGCTGCATCCTTAATGATTTTAAACATACAGTTTTTAATATTTTATGACAATAAAAATAATATGTGGAACATTTTATTCAAAACGGCCAAAAAATATTGAAGGTTCGGAAATCATGTAAATAATTGTATTTTCGGATTCAGTATGATATAAAAAGAAAAATGATTTGATGGATTTTTTGGAACGTTTTTTTTTCTAAAATCATACAATTTTTTAACGATTTTGATACATTTTGCGGGTTTGTTACATTAAATAATTCTAAGCTAAGACTATATATATAAACTTTCGTCTAATATTTTTTTTAACAGTGTCAACTGATATTAGGCAACAGAAACATTGCAACATAAACATATTTCAAGGTCACTGCAAGTTCATAGAGGGCATAAATGGGTAAAAATCTTTAAAAATCGGTTGTAAAAATTCGTCATCATCTTTTTTCGATTTTCTAAAACCAAAATACTCTAGATACTTGTACTTTATGTCTAAAAAATTTCATCCTTCATTATTGAAAGGATTCAGAACTACGATCATTTTTATTACCAAATTTGCGAACAAAAGTTTTTTATCTGACGAAATTATTATTTATTAAAAAAATGATAGGTGCATTTCAATTTTTTGGCCGTTTTCACAAAGAATATCCTGTAATAAATAATAGTATATACCATCAGTAAATAAATGGTAAGAATGATAACGTCGGTCAAAGTAAGCCCCAGTGAATCCTTTGAATGTGTAGGGCGGCGCGTTGGAGTGTGGGGCGAGCAGACGTGCATACGGGAATGTGACGAGCGGAGGGCAAACGGGCGGGAGGGCGAGCGAGCGGACTGGCGGTCGACGGGCAGACAGGAGGTGTGTGGGAGCCGGCCCATGCATGATGCAGGCACCACGAGCAGTGAGTGGCGGGAGAATCCGTCCACCTAGAGACAGCCGGGCCTCTGCCGGCCACTCGCTTCGGTTGGATGTGGTTGAGGTCACGTGCGAAGCAGGCGGGCGATCTGGGAAAATCCACTTAATGACCGAATATTATGTAGAATTTGCCAGGTTCTTTCGGCTCTCCGCTATGACACTGGGAACACCTTATTTATCCCGAAACTGTTACTTCTCAGGTATCATTTTCATAGGTCAAATGTTAATGTAATGCGCTAAGCAAGTCATATTCCGCAAATTATCATTCTTTGATGATTTTTTATGCAAGTTGTACATTAAATAAAAAATTACTTTGATATTTAGAGTAGTGATTTATTACATTGTGTTTTGTAATATTAATTCTGACAGAAAAGGGGGGAAATCTGTATAAAGTGTGGGTAGATGGTGAGTGTTAATATTGCAGTCACGATGAATACTATTTAATCTTGGATGGTATCATGCATAGTGCAGATACTAATGAAAAAAATCAGAATTGTTAACTGACATTAAAGTGATAAATAATTTTCAAATAATTTGAAAAAAAAAATTAAGTAAACATTCTCTTAATTTGTTAGAATTCCATGTACACTACAGGAAGCCTATTGATTGTAGTGAATAGTTACCAATTCTCAAACTAAATTGGTGTTCCCACATTCAGTTTTGCCGAACGTAGAAAATTGAATCAATTTTGCTAAGACCTAGAACTACTGAAATATAAATTTTTACGAAAAAATAAGAATTTTTACTAGTGAGTTTATTTGTTTACTGTAATGTGAGTAAATAAATCTAATTTTTATAATATTAAAAAAGTAAAGAAGACAATAGCAGGGAAACTTACTAGATGCTCACTTTTACTTAAGATCTCATTTTGATATTTCTAACACTAAGAGTCCACTCGAGTATTACGTTATTTCTTCAACATTACTACCAAACGAAATGTGTAGTTAATTGATCCGAATAGTTCCTATCACACGAGAACACTCTATTTATTATTCTCAAATGTTGCCAACAACACTAGTTGTTATTTTAAATTTACAAGTGAACTACAGATGCTCATGAAAACTTACGCACGTGGAAGAGGTAATGACTATCATCACTGCTCGTCAGGGCCTTCACCAACTGCAGTTGTAATATTTTCAGATCCTCGTTTTGCACATATTCAATTACAATATTAACAATTAGTACACGAAACTGAACTCTGAAAATACTAACTTTCCGATATAAATTGTACGCCAAGTATAATAATGTTACATTATCAACATATTATTCAGTATTTATTTAAAATGTTACAAATTCCTACTTGTTCATCGTCAACATTCATTATTAAGATTAACTGACAACTTGCATTATGTAAATAGTAATATGAAAATATTGTTCGATTTTAACACTTGCAGATATTCAGTCAGTCAGCCGGACAGAAATTCCCGAATGTGTTGTGTTGTGTTGCGTTGCGTTGCCAAAGAGGCAGTTGGGACCCCTGCCGGAATGACATATGTTTCGGAGGGTGGGCCGTCAAACCGACACGCTATCGCTCTCGGGCCAACAGTTTGTTCCAATATCTACGCTTACGTTCTCCACACTTCTGGACCCGTCACCCGCCCGTCAGCGCGTCAGCTTCGTGTGACACGCGGCGAACGTCCACGAAGACGTCGATCGTTGGCATCCCCTTTTCCAAGCACCAGCAGGGAGAGGGGAGAAGCACTGGCCAGAATGATGGAAGAATGTGGAGTGTGAACGGTTGGCGAACGAAATGAGTCCAGTCCGCCCGCAAAACTTTTATCCGGTACTCTTTGTAAAAGTGTATATCAAACACAAGTAGTGTCAATACCTTAAATAATAAAAATATTGACCGGCAGGTCCTAGGTTCGTGTCCCGACGGTGGCGGGATTTTCGACACTAGCTTGAAAGCTAGGTCGAATTTAGTCGCAGTCTGGAGGAGAAGCGACCGGCTGCTCTGATCGGTAGTTTTCCGTGGTTTCTCCGATCAACATCAGGCGAATACTTGAACAGTACCCTAACAAACGGGCCACGGACCGAGCTCGATCTCTTCTACCTCTTTCTTGTCCTATCCTCTCCCCTTTACACTCACTTATATAACACTAACAACGCCGGGAGAGCGGTCGGGAGCTTAGAGTTTCTGACTGGGGTGGTGCCCTGCTGGTGAGAGATACCTGGTTGGGGAAAACCCGGCTATTTAACGGTAGGACGGCGCCGCATCTCGCCAACAAGCGGGGGAAGAACATCGCCACCTCCAGAGAAAAAACAATCACTACATTATAGCTAAAGATCCCAGTAGTTGACGCGCTCGGAATCACTAACAATCAATCAATATTCTTATCAAATTTATATTCCTCTGTCTATGATTACAACACAGACAATCGCAAAACCTTACGCTCGCAGTTCTTACAATTGCAAAACCTTCAACCTATAAATATGTCCTTTTTTACCCTTACCCGGTTACGCCTCTGGGTGGCGCGTGGAAAGGAGCGGTGGGAATGAGGAAAGGACAGCGAGAGAGGGGGAGGGGAGTGCCTAAGGAAGGGTAAAATAGGAGAAGAAACTTGTGTCAGAGGCCAGGGAAGCATGGATAGACGCAAGAACAGGAATATGTTTCTGCCCGAGCGTAAGTTAGCGAAATAACTAATCGATTGATGATGACGATGATGACCATGCTCAAGGGAATTATTTTCTTTTGACATGTTTAAAAATGGAAACATTACTTCTCGTAAATTATTTCGCCGTAATCCTATCGCAGTGGAGGGGTATATTTATTTATCTTGTTATTAGTATTTTATAGGAATATTCTAAATTATTAATGGGTACGTACTTTTACGTTTATTTTGTATAAAAATTTTACTTTAAAACGTTCGTTGACTTATTGCGTGAAGCTTACAATGTTTTGCTCATTGCTCAATAGGTATATTACGAAAGATTTAAGCCCGAACAATGCACTTCAATTTTTCCGCCTCGAGTAAGTGAAATGAATAGATGAACAAGAATTGCATGAATATGTTTTGAAATCGAGGACTCTAGAAGGAGTGGCCTCACTGTTATTCAGGTTAACAATAAGTTAGCTATGTGTGATAATCGTCAAAATTCTCTTGTAAAGCACTAATCCGCTTTGTAAGAAAGTTGTTTAATAAAAAAATTACTATATTATTTATTGGAGTTGAACACTTGAGGAGCATGGCTGAAGAGCCTGCAGCCTGAGTTGACAATGGAGTAGGTATAGCAGTGGAGGTTTTTAAAGTGGGATAGAACAAAATCGAGACGGAATACAGCCGAGTCGAGAGGAGCAGGGTTGTGTTGTAGGGTATCCGAGCGGTATATTTTAAGAGAGGTAAAGAAGCATAAACCGAATTCGGGAACATTAGTCAGAATTATGTTTGGGTCGAGGGGGTGACAATTGAGCTGTAGAGATGGCAAGCGGACTTAAACGAGAAAATTGAGATACAGCAAGGTAAAACGGTAAAAAAAAACTCTACAAAAGTGTCAAGTCGAGTGACGGAGTGATGAGAGTAACTATGGAGCCCGCAATGGTGAACAAAATAAGGTAATGCCGTTTAAGTGGTGTTGGGATGAAAGTGTGTACTTGGCGTTCGGGGTGATACAAGATTCAATACATTTAAACGCGATAATTGGAGTTCAAAGACGAAGAGGAGGGGGGAGATGAACGAGAACCAAGCAACAGGGCGCAAATTAGCAATTTGCTCCAGCGGGGCCCATTCAAATCTTCAGGAAGGGATGTAGATCGCAGTCTGAATGAATCCAAGGTATGCTCTCGAGAATATATTCTTGTCCTATTTCCTTGAATTGAATAGTTTAATGTGTGAAAATAATAAACGAGATAATTTTCAATTGTATCCCTGGCAATAGCAACCTTTCGAAACCGGCTCATGTGGTTCAAGGTATTAATGAGTCACGGCAGTGCCTCTGACCGGGAGGTCCTAGGCCTCGACTCAAGCTAGAGAGCTAGGTGCAGTTTAGCCGCTATCTGGAGAAGAATTCTGCGGTGATCAATAGCTTTCCGTAGTTTCCCCGATCAACACTAAGTGAATGCTAATGCAGAACCCATAAAACGGGCCATGGACCGCGCGCGATCTTTCCTCCTCCTCCCTTACCCTATCTTTACCCTTACCTGTACACACGTACCTGCACTACACTCCCACACACGTCGGGAGACCAGTCTGGAACTTTGAGCTCGTCCCGGTTGTGCAGCGACTTCCTGGGGAGATGCCTGGTTAGGGAAACCCTAACCAGACATGGTTAGGGATTCCGCGTTAGTTATGGTGAAGCAGTCCAATAGGTCGGCTCTGAACCTCACCATCTTTGCGGATTCCGTGGTACAACAGTCGGTACCGGACTGTTGTACCCAAGTTTGCGGGTTCAAACCCGATTGAAGCCGTGATTTTTTAAGGGAGAAAAAAACCTTCGTACCTTTGAAGCGGAAGTAAAGCTGGCTGCCCCATATAGATGGGAAACCCTAACCAGACATGGTTAGGGATTCCGCCTTAGTTATGGTGAAGCAGTCCAATAGGTCGGCTCTGAACCTCACCATCTTTGCGGATTCCATGGTACAACAGTCGGTACCGGACTGTTGTACCCATGTTTGCGGGTTCAAACCCGATTGAAGCCGTGATTTTTTAAAGGAGAAAAAAACCTTCGTACCTTTGAAGTGGAAGTAGAGCTGGCTGCCCCATATAGATTTACTGCATGCAAAAGATCCTCAATCCCAAAAGAAGCCTCTGAGCTAAATTCAAATCGCCTGTTTCGTCGCCCAAGATAATACCTCCTTTCTCCGCTAGATGGTGAAAGGAGCGTAGCGAAATTTGCGTGGTCAGACGGAAAAGCTGGCCAGAGGGCCCGAGTCTCGCCACGTAAAATATGACATTAACTAACAAACTAGCCTCCGAGATGGCTCATGGGCAGCGTACTAGCTTCCCGTGCTATGGTACCCGGGTTCAATTCCCGGTCGAGCCAAAAATATAGTTGTAGATTTCCTTTAAAATCACCCCAGTTTCTGTAGCTGTCTGACTGAGAGAAGCTCAAGCAGGCGGATCTTGCGAGTTATGGTGAAGAAAATACGTCCTCTCAACCCTAAGCATGGGAATTTAACAAGGCCCAGGCAAAGGGGACACCGGTATCTGACCGGCGAAGTCGGACTACCTACTCGAAACGCCAAATGCATACATACTAACTAATCTAGCGGGGGGGGAATCATCTATAGTGGGGACCTCAGCTGTTGACGCGCCCGAAAACACTGATCAATCAATCAATCAATCAATCACACAAGTAAATCAACCTCTCCAGGGCAATTCTCGATTCCCCTCCCGATACTTCGCACTCCGTCTAGCATCACGGGAGAGCTGTGGAACTTCGAACGTGCGTTTACACTGGCAAGGCGAGGGAATTGTGGCGGCTGAGCCGAGGCGGCAGCGGTCGGGGGCCCACAAGCGAGAGGGCGGAGAGCGACATATCCACCCGGGCATTTTTCGATTGTTTGTCGAAGCCCGCTCGAAATGTGACAAGCGAGCCCGTTGATCTTGGCCTCGTGCCGTCAAAGCTCCCTTTATAGAGGCGGAGCTTCCGTCAATCCACGTCACGCGATATGCTCCCACAATGCCGGTTCGCCCTGCCAAACTGTAGCTTTTGGGAATTTCGGCGAATCTGGAATATGTACACTTGTTTGGGAGTGCGCTATCTTCCAAAGCTTATGCTAGAAACTGTCTTTGTGGATCGGCCCAATAATGGATAGTAGGGGATATTGATTAGTGCGTTTGCTTCACACCCCGCTAGTAGCTCAGTGCATCAACTGATGTCACTGCAGCGCCTCTGACCGGGAGGTCCTAGGCTCGAGTCCTCACGGCGGCAGGATTTTCGACACTAGCTTTTCAGCTAGGTCGAATTCAGTCACTGTCTGGAGGAGAATTCTAGCGGCCGGCTGCTCTGATCGGTAGTTTTCCGTGGTTTCTCCGATCAACACCAGGCGAATGCCGGAGGAGTATCCTACCAAACGGGCCACGGATGGCGCACGATCCTTCCTTGTCCTATCCTCTTCCTTCTCCTATTCTCTCCCTTTACACACACTCACACTAACATGCACTACACTACCACATATTCCGGGAGACCGGTCGGGAGCTTAGAGCTTGTCCCGGCTGGGGCACAGTGATCAATTTTGCTTCGCTAGGTGGACAAAAATCATTTCTCAAAATCCGGAGGGCGTAGAAATGCGAAATTTGGCTCAGACACTTAGAAGATTAATCTAAATAAACTGACACATGAATAATGTCTATTTTGACTGTTACACTGGAACAATATTTAGCGAAAAAATTTCAGTGTAGATGTTTGTCGCAATTATAAACGGCAGTCACTCTTTGGCCAAACAAAATGAGGCAACACTAAATAATTTTTTTTAACTTTCACCAGACTCGTCATTAGCACTCCCACGAGCAGGCGCATGCAGCACTCAGAGCTGCGCCTTCGAAATATATTTTGTTTTAAAAGACTTGGAATATGAAAAGTAGTCTGATTATCTAAGACACTTCATTGAGTATGTTTTTCTTAAATTTGAAATAATCCTAAAATATTTATTTTGAAAAATGTTTTTTAATTAAAGCATAAATTACAAAACAAAGATTGGAATTAAAAAAAATGGAATAAAATTCTGGATATGTCAAACCATGTCTAATCTACTTCCAACTTCGTGCCGCTTTGCGTCTTATGGATTGTTAATGCTGATAGTATTAACATACATTAATATTTGAGATGGTTTTTCCTAAATGTATTCGTAAATTTCATGGTGCAGTAACATTAATATGACTTACTTACCATGCCGCCTTGGATCCTCAGGACGTTGTTATTCAGATTCACTTTCTGTAAGGTCACTATCTTCGTCAGCATTTTCAACTTCCTCTAAATCATTCTTATTTTTTGGCGATGCACCACAAATATAACACACTTGCTGGGATGAACATCCATTAAGCTAGAGCAAACTTTACCATCTACCATTGTTTTGATTAGAACGTGTTCTACTTCAATTTTGTATTCACCAATTGTTACAAATGTAGGTTTGAATTGTGTTATCTCCTTCTCTATCAGCTGAATCTTCTCCCTGATTGTTGCGGACGTTTCTTTGATGAATCGGAAACCGAGCGGTCTGCATTACCGAGTAGATGAGATTCTAGGATTGTCCCAGAGAATTTCGTCAGATTGTGCTGTTCTTGCGGACACTTGCAGAGGGACAACGCTTGAAATGAACATATCCGCGTCTGACGCAACAGTTTCTCCCTCCGAGAAATGTTGCTTGTAGGTGCTGTGACCTCCAATTCCATCACAACCCCATTTCCAAATCATCTGCAGGTTTTTCTCAGTTTTTCCATCACAAATTTTCAAAATATTAGTAATGATTTCCTGGCTTTTGCACAAATGCATCAAAGTGAGATCAAGAATGTTCTGAAGGTATATTTGAGCCAAAGAATCTGTTAGAATAACAGCCAAATTATCCGGATAACATTGATTTTTTGCTTCGAAGATTTTGTACATTTTTTCTGAGCGCCTCTTCTCTTAGTGTTATGTGTGCGTTGCGAGTCTTTTTCATGTCTAATATTAAACCTAGTGCTTCTTCTGGAGAATAGCATTCTGGCTGTGCTACATTAGATTCTGCTGCCGCTTCATTCTACCGAGGGTTCTAGGAGTACTAGTTGACGCCTGTTCTATGACATCGGCAACCTTCCATTGACCACTTAATCTGAAACTGCGCTGAGCGGCAAATGACAATTCAGAGGAGCTTCTTTCTGATATGTCGGTGACCTTTTGCTTCTTTCCTCTTTCGCTGCTTTCGTGAAAGAGCTTCTTAGGCCTTCCTCGTCGCGTTGTGGGGGTTTTTGAACATTCGGAAACACTGAACTCTTCACTGAGCCATGCAGAAAATTTACTAGACAGCTTTGTTTCTACTCTGTGACACTGTTTCCAACGCTTTGCGAGATGGTAATAAAATGTCCTGATTTTCTTGTGAATTTCCTCCTCAGTTGATTTCGACACTTTGTCAAGTCCCAATCGTGATATAATGTAATTAAATAAATAATTTTTATTTTCAAGTGCACTGACATTCTGAACGCCAACTCCTCTACGCACGAACTCGAACAGTTCCCTTCGAGTGATAGCGCTGCGCGAGAGTGCAGTTCCTACAAAAGAAGAGCATATCTCACAAAGTTGCGGATGGCTGCACGAAATATTGCACCAGCGCAGAGAAGAAATATGTGGTAATAAGTCAGTACAACTTTGAACGCGAAAATAAATGAGCTTTTTTTTTTGTAGAGCTACACAAAATTTGAATCACGTAAAATCAATGTACATAAAACATAGTGTTAAAATAATTTTTTTTATCAGTATGATTTCGGGAAATTCCTTCAATAATTTGTGTTACCAGGGAGAGACATACCTGTGTCACAATTTTCTATGTCGATGCAGTCGAATTTCAGTATGCAGAGAACAGTAAAGACACTTCATCAGAAGCTTGCTGAATCACGACTGGAGATAACACGGGCGGAAGCGCACAGACGGCCGACTTCTGGACGTTGCCACATCATGCCTATTGTTGCCAGTGTGTTCTCAAATACATTTTCGTGTGCTCTGGTTTATGTTCTTCGAAGTAATACCGATTTTAGCCTTTTTCAAGAAAGTTGATTTTTGTATTTTTGTCCAGCTAGCGACGCGAAATTGATCAGTGTGCTAGCGACGCGAAATTGATCAGTGTGGGGCGGTGCCCCGCTGGTGGGAGAGTCCTGGTTAGGGGGAAACCCCACTAGCTGATGGAAGGTCGGCGCCGGATCTCGCCATCCAGCGAGGGAAGATCACCGCCATCTCTCGCGAAAAAACCATGCACTACACTAACGGGAATAATGATCGAAGCAACTGACACGCCCGGAAACACGAAAAAATCAATCAATCAATCAATCAAAAGCCGCTAGGTCCGGGTTCGATCCTGACCAATCCATGTGGAATTTGTGGCGGACAAAGCGAGCTCTCGGCTCGCCTCTCAGGTCTCCCACAGTTCTCTGTAACACGTTCTTCCTTTGATTCAATTGTTATTACAATAATTTACTCATGGGACTTAATGACCTCAGCTGTTTAAGGACTCAAAAAAACAAAATGAAAAAATCTCTATTTTCAATTTGACAAGACGCCAAAGAAATTGAAACTTTTGCAGTTATGGAAAATTCAGAATTAACAGTGAAAATTGGACCCCTGCCACCTTGGAAAGTGTGAGAAAATTTTGAATGTAAAGTACCCCGAAATTTTAAAGAATGTTTTTCAAAATTTCAAAGCTTCCATTAGAGTCAGATCGACAGGAGATTCTTCAATTGGGAAAAGATCGTACGGATGGTTAAGCGCTAGTAGTGTTCACAGACTGACAGACGGACGGACGTTTGGAAAGAAATGCTTTTTCGCTGTCAGGGGACCCCAAAAGGTGTATTTTTGAAAGCGACTCGAAATCGACTTTTCGCAGCATTACATAACTTTCTTTATAATATGTATATTACTTCGTACATACGTACGTATACGAGAGAGTAAAAAGAGAAATGAAAGAGTACGTAGAGAGAGATTATGGACGACGCGCACTAAGGTACTTTAACTTCAACGTTATTGAGTCCTTTAAAAATATTGAAACATTATTATTAAAAAATTAGCGTTAGAATTTTGATGAAATTACAGCAATTTTATTTGGTATCTACGTAACTTTGTGTCATGCTCTGTTGCCGAGAAATTTCAAATTCCATTTCTCCTGAACCACTAGGAGAAAAAGAAAATACGGAGACTGTAGGATTTCATGTTTCCAGCTCTGCGGGATTTGGAATGTAATATATGCAAGGTAAAATTTCGGAGTAAAAACTTCTGTTTACATGAGATTAGAGAATATGAATTTTTCCATTACGAATTACGGCATTAAATAAACTGCGCATTTTGACTTTTCATACAACAGGTAATCTATAATATGTTACACTGCCCTATGTATATTGATTTCTAAAATGTTGGTAAATGAATGGCAAATTATTCCTTGAGCACACTTGTGCATTCTGCACTAAATATTTTTGAAACATTTCTTTCTTGGCTGACTTAAGCAAATTACCGTAATGTTTCCATTTTATATATTCATGCGTTAAAACAACAACAATGAACTACTCCGAAAATATTGTACATAAGTCATTTTGATGTGAAATAATAATTCGTAGTGTTGTTCATTATAATATATTTTACTCGTGTTTTGTATTATCGTATTTTCGTTTATCGTATTTTGGATTAACTTGTTGAATTTTCCAATGAGCATAAATGTATTTGGTAGCATTTTCCCTATTTCCCTAAGTTTTATTCATCGGAAATTCCATGAACATTTTAGTCAAAGGATTGCTGTTTAGATCAATCAATACTTCATTAAAAGTAATTCGAATTCTGACAAAATGTGTCATAAATGTGACGTATTTTTCTGTTTAGAAATATAACTGTATACTTTTCCAATTGCAGTACTTCATAATGTGTTTTTTGTGCTCCGACCATTACATGGAAGATGTTTTATTACATTTCTCTCAAATCATTAAGGATTAAAATTGCGTTCTGTCTATTTTGTAGCTTTGTTGTTTCAAATCATGTTTTTACCTATTCTTTTTGGTTGTATTTTCTATCCTATCGTTATTTAATTATGCTTTATTCATAAAGGTCGGATATATATAGAGGATTTTTTGTTTGAAAAACTCATTCGTTTGGTAAACCGAACTGAAAAAGTATTGTAGAATGTAGTCTGCACAAGTCTGGAACTGAAAAAGTCTTGCTAAATATTGCATTTTTCATTGTTCTATTCAGTAACGCTCTATCAATTGTTCATTTCACACAGTTATTTTTTAAAACGATCTCGTTCTGCAAAGACATTCTAGAAGTAGAGAAAATGAATGTATTTTGTTTTCCCAACGATTATTTTTCTTAGGAATCATTATTTTTTGCCCAGATGCAATTGTTTTATTATTTTTTGAAAAATTCTCTTTCGAAGAGAATTTTCCTTATTATTCCACCATCGCCACAACGTCAAGGAGCAGAAAATAATTTTTCAAGCGTCTTTCTCTCGCAGCCGGATTCTCGACTTCAGAAACTTCGCTGTCAGAAAATTGTTTCGACTTCATATACTCTCAAATTAATTAAATATTATAGATGCACTTTATTAATTGAACCTTATTTAAATACTATAGTTAATTTTCAAATTATATATTTATTACTAAATGTTATTTTGGGGAAATTAGATATTTTGAGAGGAGTAACACGTCAAACTTCCCTATTTTGCCTTGTGAAATCCTACTAGTTCAATGCAACAAATATAATTACTCAAGTGACTACATTAAGCAAACACAATTCATGCAGAGTGCCTGATTTAAATTCTGAAGTTACTAATAGAAATGAAATAATGTTATTAATTACTTTGCCTTACCTTGCCCCACGAATACAAACTGCAGAATTTTTTAGGTGACCGGCTCAAGTATCCGGATTTATGAATAGCATCTTAGTTTAGGAAATAAAATTCCACTACTGGAATTATAGAGCAATGATAATTAATGGAACATATTTAATTAACATTAAGATGTTATTATGTTATAAAAGAAAAAAAGTCTGTGAACAATTACTTGGACTTCCGAGAGGAGAAATCTTCTTGTATCGCCCTGTGGAACCCCACGAATTCAAAGTGCAGAATGTATTTCTTCAGGTGGCCAGCTCAAGCAGTCTGCATCACGAGCGAGCATTCACGGGACAAGCTGTCTGCGTAATAGCGCAGTCGGACGCGTCGGCTCCGTGTCGCGCGACATAAATGCTACATCACGAGAAGCGCGGCTGAAAAGTCGCTTTGTGCTTTGTCCGCGTTCCGGGCGAGGAATAATGGCGCCGAATGTAGTTCACTCGGACTCAAAGGGCAACGACGCAACGGCCGTTCTCGGAAGTCTTTATGACGTGGAACGAACGAGTCAAGCCGGAGGGCACTGGTTTTGGAAGATTCTATGGGGACAATACAGTACCGGTACTTTTGTGGGAAGGAACGGGTCTTGGTTGATCACTGATGACGGTTTAACTTCGGATGTGTTATACAAATTGCGAGGTGGGAGAGAATGATATTGAAATCGTTAGCCATTCCGTATGAATGATGATGTTTTGAGGAATTTTATAAATGAATAAGCTTATTTCTTTTCATTAAATACTTATTTGAGTAGGTACGGAAACTTTCTGGAAACTTTAAAATTAATTGCATGGTCCCCGAATAAGGTGCTTTGTTAGCAGATTTAATCTATTATGTGAATGCTGTTTTCACACATCAGATTGTTGTTCTATATTTTCGCTGAGTCAAGAACAAATGAGAGTATATTAAAAGGAGAAAATGTATATGTTTCGTAAGTAAGACGTAAACTATTATTTTTCTACACCCATTGTTTCTGTATTAGATGGCCGTATTCATTGCATAATCTTATTATGATATAGCTTAATGTTTGGATTATCACAGAGCTGACCGTTGAGAAGAAATTAATTATTGGTCTTTGTTTTATTGTTCGTTGAATTTCGAACATTACTGTGCCAGGGCAACTTCTGGGTGGGTGACGATTAACCGCTGATGACCTCCCCTGTTTCCAAACCACAGAAGAGTGAAATCGTCTATGAGACGACTATCAGATGAGACTATCAGTTATTAAGCTGACAAGAAATAAGACATTGACTTTAAAGTTTCTTTTATAAATTGGTTCAAACTCGTGTCGTCTACTGTTTGTTTAAATATGCCTATAGGCCTATAGGACACTCCGTAGGCAAGAGGACCTCCGCTAGGGGGCGTTGGCTGAATACTGCTTTCCAGCTGCCATGTTACCATTCAATATAAAAGTTTAACTTATAGTTATTATTAGTAAATAGACAAAGTATTGCTCCCTTCAGTGTTCTGGCCTCGGTTGTCATCAGTAGCCCACGGACTTTCAGACATAGAATAGTTATGATTTTGACACCGAAAATAGGTAACAAAATTATGAATTCAGGCTCTATTAGGCATGAAACTGTCCTTTTAAGCTCTTAAAATATTCGTAGGCTACAAAATAATTAAACCAGAAATTTGAAAAATGTTATGAAACATAAAAAATGTTATGTTTCTTGCATCTAAAAATGATCACAAAAGAAAGAAAATAGATGTTTGGATAAAGAAAGGTGTTTGGTGTGTTGGGTGAAAGATTTCGGTTCGTAGTCGATTGCATATTCGATCGGGGAATATTCACTTTTAGGGAAATTCAGGAAAAAATTTCTCTTTTGTTATTATAAAAGTGTGTAATTAAAATATGATAATTTATCAAAATTACTTGTTTTAGGCAGATTTAGGGGGGGAATATGCATCAACCGCCGTGTTTGGACATTTTAGGCACCATTAGATGCTTTTAGTAGACTTTTTTTTTCATGTTTCGTAAACATCTGCAATTATTTTCCACGCCATCCTAAAGTAATTAAATAGGCGTTTGTCCTAAAATCCGAGGTCTAGTTATCAGTGTCCTTCAGCACAAGAGCCTGCAGCTTCTGCTGCTAGTGGTGAGACCACTTCGCAGGGAACAGAAAGTGTGAGGGACCAAGCAAACTCTTTCAGTTCTTACATCGTTAACTCCAGCATTATCAGGGGCAGGGAAGAGGAGTCCCAGAGGCCGACTAATGATTCTTCTTACTGGTATCAACTCTTTTTAGGAAGTTTAATTACACTGATATAGTTTCTGATGTGCGTTTTGCTCAAAATCTGATGCACTTTATCACAAAAGGTATTGTAATTTGAGTTATTACAGCGGCTTTAGCTGTAAGTAAAAAAATCCCCAACTCAAAAACTGATAATTCAGATTACAATTTGGAAATATTTGTAACGTTTTATGTCTTAGTTTAGTATTGATTAATACATTATTATGTTACGAAGATACATTAACCTATTTTTGAGATAAAATGTAACAGACTTTGATATTAAATACGTTTGTATTTAATACTTGGTACATATCAAAAATTACTCAGGAAAATCTCTTTTTTTTTCATTTGTTGGGCTCCGGAAGCTGTCGCCTTGGCAATGCACGAAACCCTTTATGTTCTGATGTTACTAGGATTAATCTCCCCAAATATCGTAAGTCACGTATGTGCTTCCCGGTTTTCATGTAGTATGTTTTCTGCTGCCTACACTCCTCTACACCTGCCTACATTCTACCTACCTCGCCGCTGCATCATCTCCACATTCACAATTTCCTCCACATCCAGCAACGTCTACGTCATCACGTCCACTACCCGGGTCGGCGCCGCAAACACACCTGCCGCCGCCGCCGCCACCGCCGCCGCCACCACCGCCACCACCGCTGCCACCGCCGCCGCCTCCCCTGCCGCCGCCGTCGCCGCCACCACCGCCCCTGCCACTCCCTCCACCGCCGCCGCCGGAGTCACCGCCGCCCCCACTGCCGCTGCCAACTCCGCCGCCACTGCCAGGCCCCTCCACCGCGCCGCCGCCGCCGCAGCCATCACCGCCGCAACCGCCCTCGCCACCGCCCTCGCTACCGCTCTCGCCACCGCCGCCAACGCCGCCGCCACCGCCATCGCCACCACCGCCGCCACCGCCGTCACCGACGCCACGGCCGCCACCGTCGTCCAGGCGCTTTGTGGCAATCAGAAAATAGCGGATGCCTGCAGCTAATTGAGAAGAATGGACGAGGCCTGGCTTTTGTTTAGCAACCGCAGCAACGTGGGGCGGCGGTGGCAGCAGAGGCAAGGAGGCGAATTGGTATGAGGAGGGCGGCGGGAGGCGACGGACAACGAGGCCGGATGCTGAGGCTGGGGGTGGTGTAGAGGGTGGTGTGAGACGATGGGCAGTGGACAGTGAAGACGGAAGACTTAGGGGTGGGCGAAAGCTGATGGCGGGGGCGGGGGCCGGCAGGGACACACAGTTTGGTGAGCGGAGGGGGGCACGGAGGGGGGACGGTGGAGGGAGAGGGCGGTGGGCGGCGGGCGGCGGGCGGCGGGAGGCGGGCGGCGGGCGGCGGGCGGCGGGCGGCGGGCGGCGGGCGGCGGGCGGCGGGCGGCGGGCGGCGGGCGGCGGGCGGCGGGAGGCGGGCGGCGGGCGCTTTTTAAGCAAGAGATGTCGCGGGCCACAATTTACGACTCCACCGAGTCGCGCGGTCGCGCGGGCGTTTAGGCGGCCGCGGAAGAGCCCTGTGGCCCAGGTGGAGGAAGCAGCGGCCAACAACAGCAAATGCAGGCCAGACGTCATGGGTGCCCATGTTGGATTTCGTAACTATCGGAGTCACTGATTTAGACCCACCAACAGTTTTGAAAATTGTACAAATCCCCTTTTGAGTAAGTCCTAAACAGAAATGCAGACCATGAAAAACACTAAAAAGAAATTACCACAAGATAAAAAAACAACAAAATAAACGGTTTTCCCTAATAACTAACATATAAATAAGTCGTTTTTAGATTAAAATACCAAAAAGCTACAGAAATATGTTCCTTAATATTTATCGTGTCTATTTACAGCAATCAAGCAAAAATTACGAAGTACTACATAATTGACCGACAAAAATGAGTATCATAACTAGAGCTAGGAATTTTAAGCTACACCTTCATTCTTCCTCCCCTCTTGATAGTCCAGAAGAGTTTGCAAAGGTAACGTAAAGATAAACAAACACTTCATATTGCATTTTAGTTGCACCTTTTTGCACTTTTTTTAGAGTAAGGGCCCTTTTGCTTTTTTGTACATTTATGGTTTTATTTGTCACATTTTCGTCCTATAATTATACAAGGAACAGCGTTGAAATGACAGGACTTCCTCTTGCAACTTCTTCACTTCTCATTAAATGGGTTACTTACATAATGGACGTAGTATTTGCAGTATTTATTTGTAACCATTTCGAGGTTATATGTCATTTCTTGGGAACTACGCCACATTCTTCGCCAGCTGTAAAAAAAAAACAAAACAAAGATCATGCAAGTAAAGAAGAGTGGTAATTTTTACTTTTTATTGTATATAGTTACTCTTTCCCCTCAACATATATAAAGAACATTAGAGAACACGTTTTCTGAGAAATGTGCGCAATAAGCCATTTTGATAGATGTGGAAGAAGCCCTAGAGGGTACTGGAAAGCAGAAGGTAGAACAATCGAATACTGTGATCTTGAGAACGTTGCAACAAGCACTGAATTAATTTACCAACGGCAAAATAATTATGCAACACTTGCATCTGGTGACGTTCAACTTTTTAATTACAAATATTTTCTTCAGTAGCTGGTTACACAGCCTCATCGAAACAGAATTATTGAAATGTTCAATGGTTTTTATTTCAACAGTGTACTGTACTTATGAGTTTAATAACAGTGTGTTCTGAAGCTTGCGTAAGGCAGAGATTTCAATACATGATTAAATTGTATTCTCTTATGTTAGATTTGTTGGTTTTCGTATCATTTACATGAATATTTACTGTTGAAAGCTGTCACTTTTTTCAAAACTTTGCATATTTTCCGGTTAATTAAAACACCTTTCTTGCACCATTCTTGTCAAAATTTTGCACCTAAAATTCGTAGCTCCCACAATAATTAAGGTTTTCTAAAAATAATGAAGGAATTGTACCATTGTCCCATTATTATATCACCATATTCCATTGGAGGCATTTGGATCGAGGATTAATTAACTTCACATTTTATTTCTTCTGTCACGTAGAAAACTGTGCTTCATATGCAGTCATATATATCTGAGATCAATGATTTGATATACACAACGATATTACTCTAATCATTTAATGAAGTGTCGTTTTGACATCTTCAATTTGTGACATACATTTGTGGCATGTGTTTTTTGCAGTGTATTAATATCCGATACAAAATTCGTAATCGATGCCTCAGAGAAACACTTGATCTGAATTTCTTTCTTATTCCGGTGCGTTTACGATTTTGCCCAAAGTGTTGCCGGCAGGCCCCACTGTGCGGAGTGGCGGCGGGCAGTGTGTTTGTCAGGGGGCGCCGCGGCGCGCGGCGCAAGAAAGGAAGTGAGCAAATGCGGCGTGCCCAAGGTGAGTTGAGGGGATGTCGAAGAGATGAGAGGCCGAGCCGCCGCCGCCCCCTCCAACGCCCCCGCCTCCACCTCCACCCCATTCACCACTGCCCCCTCCGCCTCTCCGCGACCACCTGTGCTACCTCCACCGCCACCACCTGTCCAGCTTTACCGGCTTCACGGCCTTTACCGCTGCCGTCTCCTCCGCCACCCTCACCTCTGATGCCACCCTTTCACCACCACCCTCTCCGCTCTCTGTGCCGCCTCTTCCACGTACATCATCACCGCCACCTCTCCTCCAGGTCGACTGCCTTCGCCGCCATTGCCACTGCCATTGCCAGTGCCACAGCCGCCTCCGCACCTCTGTCGCTCCCTTCGCCTTCACCTCCACCTCGTCTGCCGCCGCCTCCGTCGTGTCGGCCGCAGCCCGTCGCACGGTGTGGTCACCGCCTCCAGCCCCACCTCCACCATTTTCGTTCTTTCCCTCCCCTCCACCATCCTCTTCCTTCATCACCCTGCCTCCCAGAACTCCGGCCTCCGTCGCTTCCACCATTTCCACCGCCGTCGCCGCATCTCTTGTTACTGCCGCCATCCGCCGCCACACGTGGGTTTTGGAAGGCTGGCTGCCGCCGCCTCCTCCTCCGTCGTCAACCCATCTCCGCCGCCACCACCACCTCCGCCCAACCCACCTCCACCGCCACCACCGCCTCCGCCCATCCCTCCTCCGACCGTTTCGCCTCTTCCCCGCCTCTGTGTCCGCCGCCGCCGCCCGTGGCGCTTCTGAGGTCGCCGCCGCCGTCGAAAAGGGTGTCTGCGGATGGGGATGTCTGCGGAAGGACCACAGGATGACCAGAGCCCGCGGACACGGAGGGCCGATACGCGTGAGTGGCGGGCGGGCGGGCGATCGGTCGGTCGGTCGGTCGGTCGGTCGGTCGATCGGTCGGTCAGTCGGGCGATGGGTCGGTCGGTCGGGTGATCGGTCGGTCGGTCGGGCGATCAGCCGGTCGGGCGATCAGTCGGTCGGTCGGGCGATCGGGCGATCGGTCGGTCGGTCGGTCGGCCGGTCGGTCGGTCGGGCGATCGGTCGGTCGGTCGGTCGGTCGGCCGGTCGGCCGGACGGTCGGTCGGTCGGTCGATCGGGCGGGCGGGCGGGCGGGCGATCGGTCGGGCGGGCGGGCGATCGGTCGGTCGGGCGATCGGTCGGTCGGGCGGTCGGGCGGTTGGTCGGGCGGGCGGGCGGGCGGGGGTTCATCGGGGAAAGTTGGAGAGTGGTGTCACCAAGACGTTGTACAGACTACAGGAGGTGTTCGAATTTCGTGGTAGTTATTGCTCTGTACATTATTCACTCGTGAATGCATTCACGGTGCGTGAAAGAGATATATTATCGTGTTTTACCAAGTACACAACGTACGCTTTTTTGCAAACTTGGGTGTCTACAATGTAGGTGTATCCTATACAATAGTTCATGATTTTTCCTACATTTCCTATTTTTTCATGCTTCTTTATTCTGTTCTCATTGCTTTTCACTTTTTATCGGTATAATAGGAAACGCTAGACCACATTTTGCCAAAGCTCCAATTTTGGAATTAACGGAGCAATTAAAGCAAAACTAACTAAGCAAAACTGAGTTCGTTTTCAAGACATTGAAAAAGTGGGGCGTTTCGTATTCCATAGATGAAACTGAAGACGCTGGTTGTAAGTTTTAACAGTGATAACTCATGGCGAGTTTTATGAATTTTGTAATTGATACAATTTCATTTTTGTAACATTATGTAATACTATTTTTCTCAATAATCAGTTTTATATATTCACTGTTCAATTTCGGGCTCCAAAATTATGATGTGTCTAACATATAGAAGCTTTGAATACACAATGCAATATTGTTCATATACATTAATTCACTCTTCATGCAAAATATAGTTTTCTTTCGTATTTCTCTGATTGCAGATTGCCATTGGAGAGCCTCACCCACTTCTCAGACTCGCGTTGAACCTTTTCCCCAATTTATGTTTTAATTGTGATTATTATTGCGAAAAAAGCTATGTAGTGGCTGTTTTTCGATACAAAAAGTTTGAGATTTGTTGAGATCAGTCATCACAAATGTTTGTAATGTAATTAATTCTGTATGTAGAGGAAGATTCAATGAGTCTCTTGAATTAAAAACAAAATGCACAAAATTTAGAACCTTGAACAGTTGAGATTAGAGCGACATTAAATAGGTAAAATATAATATAATTTATTATAACATATTTTGTTTTGTTGCTCTCATTTCAAATGAGCATTGAGCAGTAAGTTATTTCAATTTGCTTCCCTCAGCTTGATTAAATGCCTTAAAAGCTTTTCATATTGTTTTCCCATATTGTGTTATAACGACTTCCTTTAAAAGTTAAGATCATTCGGCAGTAATTTGAAATAGAGTGGGATATGTGAGTAGGCAGAACAACTTTATTGGATTTATATGCACAGGATTTGAGGATGAATTTGGTTTACATTAGAGCGTAGGTGCAATTTGGTGTGTATATATGAAATGACAATGAAAACAGTTTAATAAAACGTTGGGACACTGACAAATTCGGGGAAATTGCCCGTAGACCTCATTTATTCCAACTCAACATTACTGAAGTGTCATTTGAGTCCAAATGTAAATCGTTTAGCATGCCCAACTGTACGGCAGAGGGTACGGTTTTGAAAACAGGTAACTCATCTCTCCAATCCCTTTCTCGATTCTCATTAAAAAGAAAATTAATGCACGACGCAAAGCAGTGTTATCAAATTATGTTAACAATGGAAATAAATCGTAGGATGAAGAGTAGCATCTGATCAACAACTGTCACATGCGAAGTGATTATTTATTTATGAAAAAGTGTAAAATATATAAGCACGTAAATGGGTTCAATAAATACTTTTAAATAAAGAAAGTTTTGATATTCCGTCATTGAGTAATATTATTGTAATGGTAGTTGGGGTGGTGATGGTGATGGCGATGGTGATGATGATGGTGGGGGTGGTTGTGGTCGTTCTTGTTTGATGTCCGTGCTCTTTTCCTATCACCGGCACGGGTTGAATTGTCGGAAAGTTTTTTGACATTTGGCACCACAAGGGTGTCCGATCTAGAATGCGTCTTTCGACATCTATTTTTGCTACCAGAGACTGACACAACAACCGTCTTAGTTGTATTTACTCGTTCCTTGTCTCGTTTTCTGGGTGAGCGAATATGGGACATGATTAGAAGCGGAAATGTTAGATTTAATTTTGCATGATATTTAATCACGGCTACAGTTAAGGTAACATGGAACACTAAAGATTTTCAGACTTTTCAAAATTCACCGTCCGATCAGAGTGTTAACACGAACCTGCGTTTTCCCATCATCTTCTATACGATTAGATCCCGATCGATACTTAATATATATTATTTTCCAATGCAGAATCCGGGTTATGGTCTTCACATGTGTCACTTTAATATCGTAACTCTTGTTGACAATCATTCTTGGGTGTACAGTGATAATGCAAACTGTGTTCAATGTGCTATTTACCCACGTTTAATGTTAATTTTTATTAGATTGTGCCTGCCTGAGATTGTTTCCCAACGATTCGTCGTAAAACTTTTTATGGTGTAATAAATTTTTTTATTTTTTTTTTTAATTTGAGGGATTTATTGTAATGTAATGTAATTGTAATTTATTGTAATAATAATTTTTATCCATCATTTTCTTTGATTTTGTTTATATTGTGAAACTTTTAACACTAAATTATTAAATTTCACTTGTAACTTAATCATGCGTTCGATATACCTCTGCTTACCTGTTGCATGTGGACTTGTAATTCTATACAGAATCACGATTCCTGGAAGTCCTATTGATTGAAACCAAGTATTACATTGTTGGCAACTACTATAAATTATCAGCTTTCAACAATAAAAATTTAACATTTATTCTTATATGTATATTACAATATCTTTCGGTCTCATGAGAATTATTTTTCGATCGAGAACATTAAAACACCGTACGGGTTTGACTATTGTTCCTAAGCTTCCTATAATATCTTGACAGAGGGCTTCTCGGCTGACTAGCAGAATGTTATACATCGAATCCTCCATCTAAGGAGCTACCCTAATGTACAACCCCTCGAAACACGGAGTCTATTTTTCCGAAACTTCCATTACCACATTCCAATTACAATTACAAAATACCAATTACAATTTACTACTTAAACAATAACAAGCTCTCAAATCTCAAACTAATAAAAAATTCCCGCCTTACTACCATTTACACAATAACCAGCATGTGCTGAAAATTCGTTCGCACCTCACCAACCGCTTACGTGCGTTCGCTTCAATGTTTTTCTAGGGAGTGATCCCTTGCGTTTTTCTAAAAGATCACGGCCATTCAATGCCCACTCCAAACCTTTTTCACATAATGTGTTCAGGGCCGTGTCCATCTGCACAGCGTTATGACACAAACCATGAAATATTAAACTTTGTTGATCGGTTGCCCTAACAACGCTTATTCTTTCACTTCTGATTTTGCAAAAAATGCCGCTGGATGCCGATTCTATCATTAAAACTAAACCTATGATTCTTGGCTTATCACAATATATTTTTAACACTTTTATTCTCAGGTCAAGATAATTCATATACAAATTTAAAATCCAGATGTAATGTCAGTATAAATGATTAAAAAGTCAGCTTGATTCAGCATACTTATTGATTGATTTGGATACTAAGTATGTATATTTTGTTAAATGGATTGAGTCTGGACACGAGTCTTTGGCTCATTAAAGTACTGTTTAGGTGGCAACAAGTTTGCGACCGACACAGAGGTGAAACAGGCGGAGCATGAGTGGCTGCATGCATAGCCAAAATATATTTCTTCCCCGAGGAACACATACTCTCCCGCTCGGTGGTGGAAATGCATCGTAAAACAGGGGGGACTACATTGAAAAATAGTATGCTTGTTCCAACATTGTTGATAACTCAGGACCTGTAAAAAAATTTCGGTTTTCATTTGACTAACCTTCGTATATTGTTACATTTTTGTACAACTGAGGTCTCCAATAAATGGCAAAATCATCACGTCCGTAAGCATCGCGGTGCGCATCTTTGTTTTAATTAGTGAGTCCGAACGAATAACCTTGCATCATCGCAAGAGTCACTGGATAATAGCAATTAGAAACAGGAAGTGGAAACATGAGAGGATAAACCACAACCTCATAATATCCACCAAAACTTCCGCATTAAGAGTCCTAGCTGGAAGCCCCCACAAATAGTTGCCGAGCGCTTCGCCCACGCGGTAGAAATCCCTCGCTCAAAGGTATTGTCCTCATTGTCACAACTGCTCCAATTGTTCTGACTTCTCTAAACACGCCGTTCGCATCCACGTGTTCCCGTGGTCTCGGAAAAGTAACCGCGTTCAAGCTTCCCCGGCCCCGCCCCCACCTCACCCGGCCGCTTTGCCGCCGCCGCCGCCACCGCAGCCACCTCCGTCGCCTCCGCCGTTGCTTTCGCCGCCGCCTCCGCCCCCGCCTCCACCGCCTCCGTCACCTCCGCCGCCTCCCGCGCCGCCTCCTTCGCAGCCGTCTCCACCACCTCCTCCGCCTTCATTGCATCCACCGCCTCCGCCTCCGCTGCCGCCTCCACTGCCTCTGCCACCACCGCCGCCGCCACTGTCTCCGCCACCTCCATCACCACCAGTATCTCCGACACCGCCTTTCCTTCCGCCTCCTCCTCCTCCTCCTCCTCCTCGGTCTATGTACGCAAAGACTAAAGAGGCAATATAAATCTTTACTCTATGATGCAGGTATCGCCGCTTTGTTCACCGCCTTCCCCTCCACTCCTTCACTCTAATTTTCTCTACATAATTTTTGACCGGGAGATCCGAGAGTTCGAGTCCCGACAGTGGCAGAATTTCGACACTAAATAGCGAAATACCTAGGACGGGTTCATCCATTTCTGGGGAAAAGTTCTAGCAACTGGCCGCTCAGGTGGCTAGTTTTTTGTGGTTACCCTTGTCAAAACCCGGCGAATGCCAAATCCCTATCCTTTCAAATAAGCCACGAAATGCACAAGATCTTTCTTTCCTTTAATTTCACTCACGCACATACTCATGTCGGGATACTAGAGAGGAGGTTAGAGCTTTTCCCGGCGGGGGCAGCGCGCCGTTGGCGGAGATAACGGGAGAGGGAAGTCCCCCAGGCATTCGCGTCGGATATCACTATCCAACGGTGGTGGAGGAACACCGCCACCTCCCGGAGAAAAACTTTCACTACACTAACGAGACACTGCCCAGAACAGTTTACGCGCCCGGAAACATCAATCAGTCAATCTGTCTCCTCGGCCTCCGCCTCTACAGTCGCCGCCGTCTGCTCCATCGCCTACGTCGCTGTAGTTGACATCGTCACTACCATCGTCAATACCACCACCGCCGCCGCCGCCGACGCCATTACACCGTCATCGATATCATGACCGTTACCGTCAATGTGAACTTCACCATACCGACAGCGTCACCGCCACCGTCACCATGACCGCCACCGCCACACCGGAGAATGGGCACAGCGGGTCAACTGATATCACTGCATTGCCTCTGACTGGGACGTTCTAGGTTCTAATCCGTACAGTGGCCAGATTTTCGACATTAGCTCGTCAGCTAGGTCGAATTCAGTCCCTGTCTTGAGAATTCTAACGGCCGGCTGCTCTGATCGTTAGTTTTCCGTGGTTTCTCCGATCACCACCAGGCGAATGCAGGGCCAGTACCCTGGCAATCGGGTCACGGACAGCGCGATCTTTCCTTCCCCTTCCCTGTCTTATCCTCACCCGTTACACACACTTACACAAACATGCAGTACTCTGTCACACATACCGGGAGACCGGTCGGGAACTTACAGCTTGTTCCGGCTGGGGCGCTGCCCCGATGGTAGGAGATACCCGGGTGGGGAACCTCATTAGCCGACCATAGGTCGGCGCCGAATCTCACCACCCTCGAGGAAAGATCACCGCCACCTCCCGAGGAAAAATATGCCCTGCACTTACGGGAAAAATGACCTTAGTAGTTAATGCGCCCCAATCAGAGTCACTAACAACCAAACAACTTTCCACTGCCTCCGTCACCACCAGCACCTCCACCGTCGCCGTCGTCATCGCGCCACCGCCCTCGCCGCCGACACCACCACACCAATACCGTCAACGTAATTATTAACACTTACTGGTTTTGATGTAACTTTTAAGTTATTGTTATTATTAGTTATATTTTTTATAATCGTTATTATTATTATTATTATTATTGCAGTTCCGTTTTTAAAAGAAAATCTCAACTCACTCAGATATTGAGGGAGGCTGTGCCAAATCAGTTTAATATAGAGGTAAACACATTGCGAAAACGAATTAAATCTATGAAAAATGGAAAGTCGCGGGGTCCAGATGCCATTTCAACCGACATAATTAAACTCGGTGGAGAGGCAATATTACCGTATCTAACAAGATTATTTCAGGTTTCGATCAACAATTCAAGCGTGCCCGATGATTGGAAGCTAGCTACCGTTGTTCCGATTTTCAAGAGTGGTGATAGAACTGTATTAGCCAATTATAGACCAGTAAGTCTCACATCAGTTGTATGTAAGCTAATGGAGCACTTGATAACTAGCTATATTAGACAAGAATGGGAAAGAAAAGAATGGCTTTTTCAGGGACAGCATGGTTTTAGGAACGGTTTCTCTTGCGAGAGTCAGATAGTATCATTGTTTCAGGATATAGCTGATGAAGTTGATAATAGTGGGAGGGTGGACGCCGTAATAATAGATTTCGCGAAGGCATTCGATGTTGTTCCACACGATAAACTGGTTCATAAATTAATGCAATCGGGTATTGACCCCAGAGTTGTGGCGTGGATTGACGAGCTTCTTCGAGATAGGAAACAGAAAGTCCGAGTTGGACAACAATTTTCGACTCAAGCAAAAGTAACTTCAGGGATCCCTCAAGGAAGTGTTATTGGACCTCTCCTGTTTCTCGCATTTGTGAATGACCTGCCAGACAATTTATATTCAAAGGTACGGCTATTTGCAGATGACTGTATAATATATCGAGTTATTCAATCAAATGCAGACGAGGATATTTTGCAGGGTGATCTAGAAAGATTACATTTTTGGGCGAAAAAAAATGACATGACAATAAATAGTTCGAAAAGCAAAACCATCACGTTTGGTAGGGGCCGCAAATACAATGAAACTCAATACCGTTTAGGCAACGAAAACATTCCAAGAGTCGTGTCTTGTAAGTACCTGGGGATAATCTTTGATAGCAAATTGAGTTGGGAAAATCAGGTAAACTGTGTCGTAGGGAAAGCCTGGAGGTCCTTGCATTTTACTATGCGAATATTAAAAAAGAGTACTGCGAAAGCGAGAGAATTAGCTTATTTATCTTTAGTTCGTCCATTAATGGAATACGGGGCTGTTTGTTGGGACCCTTATAGAAATTCCCAAAAGGAATATTTGAATAGATTACAGAGAAGAGCGTATAAACTTACTTTCCGAGGGAATAGGAAGAATGTTGAATGGGAGTCTCTAGAAATTAGGAGAGTTAAGGCAAGACTCTGTGCCCTGTACAAAGCGTATGCCGGTTATCCAGCTTGGAAAGATATCTACATCCGATTGGGTAGACCTTCGTACTTTAGTAGAGGGGATCACAAGCACAAAATTCAGTTTAGGCCACAGAGAACAGATGTTGGAAAATTTTCATTTACAAATAGAACAATAACGGACTGGAATAAGTTACCTGCGACAGCCTTGGAACCCTTTCCTCTAGGTGTTCAAAGATTTAAAAATAAATTAACTAATGGTATTTGTAATTTTTTTTAGTTTAGTAAGTTGGATTATTATATCAGTTATTATTTGATTATTATTGATATTTTATTGCTATTATTATTGTGTTAATTACTATTAAATGCGTTCCGGTTCTAAATATATAATTATATTCGAAGTAGTATTGTATTGAAGTGTGGTGAAGTGTTGTGCAGTGTAGTGCAGTATAGAAGTAGAAAGAGAAGTGAATTTCAAATGAAGTGAAGTGAAGTGAAGTGAAGTGAAGTGTAATTAAAAATTCGTGTAATCTTGTATTTAATAGTTTCAAATAACTGTGCAGGTCAACCAAAAAATGTAGTTAAGGCTATTATTGTTAGCATATTATTATTATTATTATTATTATTATTATTATTATTATTATTATTATTATTATTATTATTATTATTAAATAATTGAAGTTACGTTGTTAAATAATTTAAAGTTAATATTAGTAATGTGTAAATTGTAGAGTTCTGCCACCAGGTTGTGTATACCTACCTGCAGAATAATAAATATCTATCTATCTATCTATCTATCTAAATTAGAAATTTGAAGTGCTTATATCTTACTATACAAAGATTTTTATTTACGAATCAAAAAATCTTACTACATAACCTGTTAAAGGGAGTAATTTACTACAGTTTAGAACAGAACTTATCCACCTTTTCTACCGGCCCCACAGTACGAGTTTTTCTGTCCAAAAATCACCGTTTTTTGCCGCAGTATTACACAACTTTCTCTACACTACATATATTACTCGGTATATACGTACGTATAAATTAATAGTAAAAATTATGTGATCGATTACATGAGTTTTGGTCATTTCATAGCATTCTTGACAATGAAGATTTTTGTGTGCCAATCGTTACTGAAATCATTTTCACTTTAAAGAATAATTTGAATCTCTCCTTCAGAAAAAGAAACTATGCAGTAGCTAGGGAGGGCAACAAAACGACGTAAGAATGATGAAATTATTTTCGCTGAATTGAAAGTCAAACTATTCGAGCTATTTCCAAATACGGTATTTTTAAAACACATTTAACTTTTTCGTAATTTATCATAGTGTATAGGAACAATAACAATGTGATTTTCGAAATTTTGAATCTGTAATATCCCGTGAAAAGAGCGTTAAGACACACAGTTTTAAATGACCGCTCCCACATTTGCCTACAATATGGCGGAGAGCGCAATGTTCAATTTGTTACGCTAGTGCTCGTCTCCCACCCTAGGAGTAGTGGGCCTTGAAT